>JAOTQJ010105814.1:0-11308 GCA_025642045.1 Solanum sejunctum | reverse complement strand
GCTTGCTGGATCACCTCTGGCCCAATCAAGACTGTCTCACCCACATCAAACCAACCAATCGGCGACCGACACTTCCAGTATCCAGATGGCACCGTATGAGGCCTTATATGGTAGGAAGTGTCGGTCGCCGATTGATTGGTTTGATGTGGGTAAGACAGTCTTGATTGGGCCAGAGGTGATCCAGCAAGCGGTGGACAACATGTGATGGGCGAAGCACATTATGCCCGCTATTCTATTCACCTAGGTTCGACAAAAATGTACCATGACCTTAAGTGTTTGTACTGGTGGGAACTACATTTGTAGACATGTATTCAAAACGTTGTTCCTGGTTATGTGCTTATGAAATCTTTAATAATTTGTGGTTTTGCGACTTCATATGGGTTTAAGTGCCTAACTAGCACGAATTATGGCCCCGGGGTTGGGCTGTAACAACAAGAGACCACCCTTAGGTATACTGTGGGATCATGTACTTTATGTTCTTTTTATTACTTTACGTTTATTGTATAATCTATGCACAAAAGTAATACAAATGACCAAATGATTAGTGGTAAATCTATATCAGAATTGGCTCTGATTAGGATTTTCCTTTCACCCCATGGGCTACCTTCCCCCCCCCCCCCACAAATGACAGTATCAACCCTATCTAGGTGATTCTTCCACCCCTTAGGTTACCACCCATCAATAAGCTATATACTTTATCTTTTAATTACTTCTAAGATGATTCTTTTGATGGTCATTATATTAGAACTAGAGGACTGTACATATAGGATATGACATATAAATAATCACAAAAGACAACACCGTAATGAAAGGAGTAGGTTACACAAATAATGAAATGCCTAGGAGGTAGAATAACACATGAACTTTATTGAGTAGAACGAACTCGTGTATCTTGGTATCCAAGTATGTATGTAGGTTTGCAAGTGACTATGTGTGGGAGTATATGAATATGTGAAAGAGTGGAGACATGGCTATTTGTTATGTTCGAGTAGGTAAGAGCCTCTATGTACTAAGGAAGAACCTAGGTTTCATGTCAAGTGATACGAAATAGAGTAGCCTTATATACCTCATTGTATGACCTCGTTACTACCTTGGAGTGATCGCTCTTTTCCTCAAATATTTATCTACAATATATTATGAAATAAGACTGGTATTAGCAGAAAATAAACACTTCTTGGCAGCCCAATATCATAAAAACTAACACCCGGACAACAAGCTTATAATTAGCGACCCAAAGGCATTCATTCAACCTTTTCACTTATAATCGTATTTTCTAATAATCATTCTTATTCACATGTCATATACATCTTGTTTTAGACATTTAATAGTCTTACAATAGTTCACAAGGTACATGACATAACAATCCTGCACAACACACAAATAGGCAGCATCACATTCGTATTCTAGCCATATTTCGACATCAATAATCCCAAACCTATTTCAACTTTACCCAAACTGTCCTCAATACATTTATGAATAAAAAAATCTTAAACTTGTCTCAGAATAGTACCAAAGTAGTCATGAAGGATGTGAGGAAATAGCCTTCCATCCATCAGCCCACAAGTTTCAATCAAAATTACACTTAAGATAGCACAATAAAACTTATTTTTAAATGAAACAAAATAAGGGTAGCAACCTTAGATTAATATCTATAACTCAAATCATGTTAAGAACATCAACTTTTCTTCATAATACGGCTCACAACCATAGATAAGTCACTAAAAAAAGGCAAGTGTGCATCAACTTTCTAAGAACATGTTGTTCGACCTTTGTTCACAAGCAAAACTAGCATACATTTCTTATTTGTCATGGGATAAGTATAACAAATACATGGATATTTTCATTTACCTTAGCCTTCAAGATGCATATTTCCTTCAAGAACCCTAGAGGTTTGTATTGGTTTCCTTGTGAAGTGAAGTAAAGAGAGAAAAAGAGTCTTTAGGAAAGCTAAAACTTGTTCGAAAGTGAAATGACTTAAGGGGCTGTTTTTGAGACCTTTTATAGGGTCTCTTTTGACGACTTTCTCTTGAGAATTTGACCATATATTGACACATATTAATAAGCTAGTGATGCAATATCTTGTCCCTCACACTTGGGCCTAAATGGGTCTCAAAGTTGATGGGCCTTGGCTGCCCATTTTCCTAATTTTTCTTCACTTAGTTTGGGCCCAGTTAGTCAAGTGGGTTGTGATGTACTTGGGACCTTTTATTATTCATCTTCGGATTTAAGTACTTTCCATTTATGATGGTAAAACACGGGAAAAATTTACACTCTTAACATGGACTTTATTCATAATTGGAGTTGGACAAATTCGACATCAGGCCTCATCTCCGTTTAGCTAGCAAGTTTAAGCTTAGCAAATAGGTGATTCACCTGCTAGCTTCTTGAGTCCTACAAGCACCTCAATTCTCTCACTTTGTTTAGGGCTGTGATCTCCTCAATTTGATATATAACTTGTATGCAATTGATCCTCTTAAGCGTTAAACGCACATATCGCCCTCTAACACGAGATTCAAGCACTTTTTAAAATGGGCGCTAATTTGACCAAACCATATCATGTTTCATTTGCATAGTACTAGTACTGTAAGATATGGGCTGTTACATTCTCCCCCCCTTAGGATCATTCGTCCTCGAATGTTAGCACAATTGGATAGCTTAACCAAGTTTAAACCTTTACTTACAAAAACTATTGACAACACACTAAGTATTCAATCACACATACCTATTAGTATCCCAATTCTGCATGTTGGACTTCCTCTTTACCTTCAAATAAATAAGGGTATTTTGATTTCATCGCCTCCTCAGCCTCCCATGTTATATCTTCTACTTGCTGGTTTCTCCAAAGTACTTTTACTAAAGCTATTTCTTTATGTCTTAACTTCTTAACTTGACGATATAGAATAGCAATATGTACCTCTTCATATGTGAGATCTTCTGTAACCTATACATCCTTAATAAGAGTGATACGAGATGGGTCACCAATGCATTTTCGAAGCATTGAGACATGAAAAACTGGATGAACCATAGAAAGCTCTTGAGGTAGCTCTAGTTCATATGCAACCTGCTCGAACTTCTTAATAATTTTATATGGCCCTATGTAACATGGGCTCAGTTTTCCTTTCTTACCAAATATCATAATCCCTTTCATTGGATACACCTTTAAAAATACTCAATCGCCTACTGAGAATTTCAGTCCTCTCTTTCTAGCATCCGTATATGATTTATGATGGCTTTGGGTTGTTTCTAGCCGCTGCTGTATTATCATAACCTTTTCCATGGCTTGTTGTACTAGATCTATCCCAAGCAAGGTGGTTTCACCCATTTTAAACCATCTAATTGGCGATCTACATTTCCTTCCATACAAAGCTTCATAAGGTGTCATCTTGATACTCGCGTGGTAGCTATTATATATAGGAAAATTCAATAAGTGGCAAATGGTCCACCCAACTACCTTTAAAGTCCAATGCACAAGCTCACAACACATATCTTTAAGTGTCTGAATGGCGTGTTCTGCTTGATCGTCTATTTGAGAGTGGAATATTATACTCAAATTCACTTATGTCCCTAAATTCCTTTTGAAGGACTTCCAAAACTTTCCAGTGAATTGAGCCCCCTGATCAAAGATATTAGAGGTTGGGACTCTATGTAGCCTAACTATCTCTTTGAGGTATAGCTTGGCATACTCTTCAGTTGTATAATCACTCCTGACTGGTAAGAAGTGTGCTGACTTTGTGAGTTTGTCAGCTATTACCCATATGGAGTCAAACATCTGAAATGAGCGAGGCAACCCAGTAACAAAATCCATATTGATCATATCCCATTTCTATGTTAGAAGCTCTATACATTGCATATAACCTCCTGGCTTTCGGTGTTCTACTTTCACTTGTTGGCAATATGGGCATTGAACCATAAGTTTTGCAAGGTCCTTTTTCATGCCTCCCCATCAAAACATTCCCTTTAGGTCATGATGCATCTTAGTTGATCCTGGATGGATGAAATATCGGGAATGATGGGATTCTTCCATTATCCTCTTTCTTAATCCATTAATACTAGACATAAATAAAAGTGTTCCATTTTGTGTAAGATTAAGGCCCTTTATCGTACTTGACTCACCTTTTCCTTATGTTGTCGTAGAACAGGATCCTTGAACTATTTTTCTTTCACCTTTATTACTAATGAAGACGTTGCTGCATTATGTACAATAACCCCTTCATTTGGAGTTTCAAGAAGGCGAAATCCCAAACTATCTAGCTGACGTAGATCTTTAGACACTCCTTGACTTACCACAGCTTGATCACTAATATTCATAATTGCCTTATGACTCAGAGCATCGGCTACCACGTTTGCCTTCCCCGAATGATACAGTATATCAATGTTGTAATTCTTTATTAGCTCTAGCCATCTTCACTGTCTTAAATTTAGGTCTTCTTACTTAAAAATGTATTACAAACTCTTATGATACATATATATGTCAACGTGAACTGCATACAAATAGTGGCATCATATTTTCAGAGCAAACACAATCGCTGCTAGCTCAAGATCATATGTTGGATATTTTTTCTCATGTGGTCATAGTTGTCTAGATGCATAAGCAATTATCCTACCATGTTGTGTCAGTACACACCCTAAGCCAACTTCTAAAGCATTGTAATACACTGCATATCCCTCGATGCCTTCTAGAAGTACTAGCACAGGTGCAAAATTAGATTATTTTTCAGCTCCTGGAAGTTTCTTTCACATGCATATTCCATTGGAACTTGGTCGCCTTATGTGTCAACTTTGTTAGAGGTGCAAAAATAGAAGAAAAAGCTTCAATAAACCTCCTGTAATAACCTACCAAACTTAGGAAGCTCCGAACTTCCATGGGTGTTATTGGTCTTAGTCAATCTTTCACAGACTCTATCTTTTACGAATCAACCCTTATTCCCTCATCGGACATAATATGACCCAAAAATACCACTGATTTTAGCCAAAATTCACATTTAGAAAACTTGGCATATAACTATCGATCACGAAGAACTTGTAACACCTATCGTAAGTGATCTACGTGGTCCTCTTCTGATCTTGAATATACTAAAATGCCATCCATAAACACTATTACAAACACATCCAAGAATGGCTTGAATACTCTATTCATCAAATCCATAAAAACTATTGGTGAATTCGTTAGCTCAAATAACATAACAAGAAATTCAAAGTGACCATAGCGTGTTTTGAAAGTAGTCTTAGGTATATCTTCCCCCTTCACCTTCACTTGGTGATACCCTGATCTCAAATCAATTTTTGAAAAGCATTTGGCACCCTGTAACTGATCAAATAAATCATCAATCCTATGGAGGAGGTATTTATTCTTAATTGTCACTCTATTCAATTGTCGATAGTCAATACACATTCTTACAGTGCCATCCTTTTTACGTACAAATAATACTAGTGTACCCCAAGGGGACACACTAGGTCTTATAAAACTCTTCTCTAATAAGTCTTCTAAATGATCTTTTAATTCAAGCAATTCTATCCGAGACATTCTATATGGAGGAATAGAAATAGGTTGAGTGCCTGGACGTAAGTCAATATCAAAATCTACTTCTCGTTCTGGAGATAATCCTGGAAATTTTTTAGGGAACACATCAATGAATTCATTCAATACTAGAACTGATTGAAGAGTTAGTGATTCTACCTCCATGTCCCTTACTCTAATTAAATGACATATATACCCCTTAGATATCATCTTTCGTACCTTAAAATAAGATATAAACTTACCCTTTAATGCCCCAACATTGCCTTCCCATTCAACAACTGCCTTATTTGGAAATTGGACGTACACTCTCTTAGTTCGGAAATCCACAGTGGCATAGAAAGAAGCTAACCAGTCCATACCTATTATAATATCAAATTACACCATTTCTAGCTCAATCAGGTCAGCCAATGTGTCACAGTTACTACATAGTTATAATAAATCCTTCTAGCCATAATAGATTCACCGGTTGGTGTAGACACTTCAAATATTTTGTTCAATAATTTGGGTGTTCTCTTAAGCTTCCCAGCAACTAGTGGAATGATGTATAATAGTCTAGAACTAGGGTCAGTTAATGAATATACATTATGTGAAAAGATGAACAATGTACCTGTGACCACATCGAGTGAAGCTTCAAAATTTTGCCGACTCCTAAGATCATAAGTAGGATTCTAGACTCCGCTAGAGCTAGCTGCCCCCCTTATACCTCTACCATGACACATAGCTGCTTGTTGACTCCTACCTAATAGAGGAACTGACGATGATGATACAACATCTGACCTAGTAGATTGTACTATATCACCCATATGCCTCCTTGGGCAATTTCTTATCATATGCCCTGGCACACCACATCAATAACAAGTGTCTATCCTAACATAACATATACCTAAATGACTTCTTCCACACTATTTTACAAGGCTGGCTAGGAGTCATTTGCTGACCTGCTGAATATCCTATTATCCATGTACCTTGTCCCTCACCTCATTAACCAAATTAATTACTTCTAGACCCTTGAAGTTATGGTAAAGCACTAGCTGCAGAGTAGGAGGATGATGGCCTAGGAGTCTATTAGAAAACTGAGCCCAAACTTCACCTTAGGATGGTGTAAACTTCCCGATAGACCTGGCCCTCTTGGATTGCGCCCTTTCTAACTCTTGTGTCCTTGTCCTTTGCCTCTGATCCTCCAATTTTTGTGAAAAAACTTGCATTCTCGCTATATCTATGTCTTTGCTCAAGAAATCAATGGTACAGTCTTTGACCAAATACGTATCCAATCTATCTACATATTGATGAACTCTATCTACCATAGTAGCAACTACATTAGGAGCATACCTGCTCAAGGAATTAAATTGAAGGCTATACTCCCTCACGCTCATATTCCCTTGGTGGAGATTCAAGAACTGATCTGCACAGTCCTTTCGAATCTCTAATGGCATGTAATCGTTAAGAAATACCTCTTTGAATTCCTTACAGGTAGTTGGGGGTGTATCTATACCCTTAGATTGCTTCCAAGCTTCATACAATAATATAGCCACACCCTTCAACCTATATGTCACTAACTCAACAACTTCTGTACCACTCACATGCATAACATCTAAAGTGCATTTAATCTGATCAATAAAGTCTTGGAGATCTTCATTAGGATCTGACCCAGTGAAGGATGGAGGATCCAAATTAATGAAGTCATGTATCCTCGTGGTAGCTACCTTATTTCACACCACCTGCACCTATAACTGGACCTTTATTTCTTTGACCTTGGCCAGTAACTATACGAGTCAATAGTTGGACTGCATTTCTCAGATCCTGCATGGTAGCATCGATAGGTAGTTCTGGGGGATTTTACTACTACCAAGGTCATCAGGAATTGTAGGAGTTGGAGATGTCTGTGACAGAGACTCATCTTGAGCCTTATTTCATTGTCTCACTTGATTGGGTATATCAACCACCACTTCTACCTCCTTTCCATTACCTTTGTTTTTCCTGGTTTCTAGCATATTTGCTGTACAAAACAATTTAGGAGTTATACATAATTCACCTATTACACTTGGCTCTATGGTATATCTAAAGAATGAAAAGAAAGTAACAACTCTTAAATGCCAAATAGCCTCCTTCTTATAAATGTGGTGCACAACACATCGATAAAAAAGACTCTAGATAGACACGACTTTGTAGACTCCCTAGGATGACCCACTCTGATACCACTTCTATCATGCCCAAAATCCCATTAAGCTGGACAGGCACCCGTTGCCAATACGGCTCGGGAGAACTAACTTGTATCAATGCACTTTCTATATATATTATAAGGGATTTCTACCTTCAACATGCCTTTAAGAAAGTAAACAGTAATGACAAGCTAAAAGGAAATCCATATGGCTAGGCCGTTGGGACCATGTTGTCTAAAGTAGGAGACATGACCACACTTTAATTTACATAGTCTACAAAGCCTCTAGATAAAGAAAATTAACTGATAAGGGTCGGGACAGGACCCGCCTCGACTAACTATACAACACAAAAATATAAGCTCTAGACACATAAAGCTCTGAAGCAACCTAGAGCTTGGTAACAGCAGCTGGATATCCTGTATTCCTACTGGAGAGATCTACTAGCACCTATACATGCAGCATGAAATGCAGGTCCCGTGTAAGGGACATCAGTACAAGATAATGTACTGAATATATAAGGTAGGAAATACTGTATATGAAGTAACAACTCAATTGAAACTATGCACTGGTGTAGGATAAGAGACCACCCTTGGTTATACTGTGGTATCATGTACTTTATGTTCTTTTTATTACTTTACATTTACTGTAAAATCTGTGCACAACAAGTAATACAAATGACTAGTTAATCAATAGTAAACCTATATCTGGATCGGCCTTGGCTGGGCTTTTCCTTTCACCCCTTGGGCTACACCCCCCTTCCCCATGATAGGATTGACCCTGGATAGGTGATTCTTCCACCTCTCAGGTTACCACCCATCAATAAGCAATATACTTCATCTTTCAATTACTTTTGAGATGATTCTTTTGATGATCATAATATTGGAACTGGAGGACTGTAGATACAGCATATGACATGTAAATAATCACAAAAGACAACACCATAATGAAAGGAGTAGGTTACACAAATAATGAAATGCCTAGGAGGTAGAATAACACATGAACTTTATTTAGTAGAACAAACTAGTGTATCTTGGTATCCAAGTATGTATTCAGGTTTGCAAGTGACTATGTATGGGAGCATATGAATATGTGAAAGAGTGGAGACATGGCTATTCGTTATGTTGGAATAGATAAGAGCCTCTATGTACCAAGGAAGAACCTAGGTTTCATGCCAACTAATACGAAATCGAGTAGTCTTACATACCTCATTGTATAACCTCGTTACTACCTTGGAGTGACCACTTTTTCCCTCAAATATTTATCTAGAATATATTAGTAAATAAGTCTAGTATTAGTAGAAGATAAACACTTCTTGGCAGCCCAATATCATAAAAGTAACACCCGGGCAGTAAGCTTATAATTAGCGACCCAAAGGCATTCATTCAACTTTTTCACTTATAATCGTATTTTCTAATAATCATTCATATGCACATGTCATATACATCTTGTTTTAGACATTTAATAGTCTTACAACAATTCACAAGGTACACAACATAACAATCCTACACAACACACAAATAGGCAGTATCACATTCGTATTCTCGCTACATTTTGACGTCAATAATCCCAAACCTATTTTAACTTTACCCAAACTGTCCTCAATACATTTATGAATAAAAAAACATTAAAATAGTCTCAGAACGGTACCAAAGCAGTCATGAAGGACGTGCGGCAATAGCCTTCCATCTATCAGCCCACAAGTTCTAATCAAAATCACACTTAAGATAGCACAATAAAACTCATTTTTAAATGAAACAAAATAAGGGTAGCAATATTAGATTAATATCTATAATTTAAGCCGTGTTAAGAACATCAACTTCTCTTCATAATACAGCCCACAAATTATAGAGAAGTCAGTAAAGAAAAAAGTAAGTGTGCAACAACTTTCTAAGCACATGTTGTCCGACCTTTGTTCACAAGCATAACTAGCATATATTTCTTATTTGTCATGGGATAAGTATAACAAATACATAGATATTTCCACTTACCTTAGACTTCAAGATTAAGGTTTCCTTCAAAAACCCTAGAGGGTTGTATTGGATGACTTGTGAAGTGATGTAAAGAGAGAAAAAAAGTCTTTAGGAAAGCTGAAAATTGTTCCAAAGTGAAATGACTTAAAGGGCTATTTTTGAGCCCTTTTAAAGGGTATCTTTGGCCAAATTTATCTTTAGCTTTTGATCACATATTAACACATATTAATAAGATAGTAATCTAGCAACTTGGCCCTCACACTTGGGCCTAAATGGGTCTCAAAGTTGATGGGCCTTGGCTGCCCATTTTTCTAATTCCTCCTCACTTAGTTCGGGCCCAATTAGTCAAGTGGGTTGTGATATACTTGTACTCTTTTATTATTCATCTTGAGCTTTAAGTACTGTATACTTATGATGGTAAAAACTGGGCTAAAGTTACACTCTTAACACAGACTTTATTCATAATCGAAGTTGGACAAATTTGACATCGGAGCTCATCTCCGTTTAGCTAGAAAATATAAGCTAAGCAAATAGGTGATTACCTGCTAACTTCTTGAGTCCTACAAGCACCTCAATTCTATCACTCTGTTTAGGGTCATAATCTCCTCAACTTGACATAAAACTTGTATGCAATCGATCCTCTTAAGCGTTTGACACACATATCGCCCTCTGACACAAGATTCAAGCACTTTTTAAAATGGGCGCTAATTTAACCAAACCATATCATGTTTCATTTACATAGTACTAGTATTGTAAGATGTGGGGTGTTGCACTTAATTTTTTAATTGGAGTTTAGTGTTAGAAAAGAATAAAAAATAAAAAAGTGAAGTATTTTACTAATAATGCTAATTATAAGGCTTCATATTTAAACATTAAAAAAAACTAAGGGATGATGGGGTAACAAATGGGATTATTCTAAACTTTAGCCCTTCTGCAGCATGAATTTAGCATCATAAATCTGCAAAACAAAAAGATAAACATTTTTAAACTCCATTTTAACACTAACTAAGGCTTGAGTTCGTTATTGCGATTCACATTGGCACATAGTATGCAATTTTTTGTTTATAGGGTGATTGGGCCCTTTAGACTTAAATAGGGTGGCTACTATGATGTAGATTGACCCCAAGGGTCAAACTATCTAAGGCTTATGCATGCATGACCTAACTTTGGGGTGAATAAAGCTCTATCTTAGGTGTCTAGAAGAGTGGGTTAGACACAGACTGGATTTTTCTACTTGAGAAGGCATGTGGTCCCATGGTAGCAAAACAAGCCGCTTACACCACGCTTATTCCATCTCTCTAGACTTTCGATTTTGAAGAGAATTTTGTGAGAAGCGCAAAGGCACAATGTCAGGAGAAAAGAAAAAAAAAGAAGAGGATCCCAAGTGGGGAAAGATATGAACAAAATGACAGTTAAAATAAAGTAGTAACAGTTAGCACAAAATTAAATCAGTAATAAATAAAATAATTAAAAGTTAAGGGGAAAGATTTAAAGTAGTAAAATAAATAAAGGGGAGGGAAAGGAAAGAGAAGACTGAGTTATGTTAGTGGGGAAAAGGGAAAGGGAAAGTTAGAGGGGGATGTTTGTCACACCCCACCCTGGGGTCGTGACCAGTGCCCGATAGGGGAACGGGAACACAAACTAAACCAAATCCCTTTATA
>JAOTQJ010105803.1:0-11309 GCA_025642045.1 Solanum sejunctum | reverse complement strand
ATGTACTTCTTGTTTTACATGATGAAACCATACTATCAATATCTATAACTTAAACCATGTTAATAACATCAAATTCTATTCATGATAAAGCCCAAAACCATATAGAAATTACACAAATAAAGGTCAAGTGTGTAGTAACGTTTTGGACACAAGCTATCCAGAATGGGTCTCAAATATGATAGAAATTTGCTGCAAATTTTTAGCTTTCTTCTTAGTTGGTTTTGGGTCCAAAAGGCCTAGTTGTTTGTACTATACTTGTTGGACGTTTTTAAATTCTTCTTGGACTGAAAATGAAATCCATTTATGATGCTTAAACATGGGCCAAAGTTACTTGCTTAACACAAAATTTATTCATAATTGAACTTGAACAAATTTGGTGTCGAGTCTCGTCTCCGTTTAGCTATCACTTCTTAGCTAAGAAAGTAGGTGACTGACCTACTAGATTATTAAGTCATACAATAACCTCAATTTGTTTACTTAGTATAAGGCTAATATATCCTCAATTTATCACCAACACATGTACACCCTCAACCCTCTTAAGCATTTAGACTCACATATAGCCTATTAAGACGAGATTCAAGCACTTTCAAGAATTGACACTAATTTGATCAAACCATAACATGATTCATTTATATAGAGTTAGTACATGTAAAGTATGGGGTGTTACAATTAGAGTCTTATTCATGGTTGTGAAGCGTGCCACAACTATGAATAGGAGGCTATGAGGTGTTCTAGGAAACATTTCACTTCTTTGTGATCTATGTTGTGCCTTAGAGTTAGGTCCCCTAGGGATTATTGCTAATCCCTAACTGTTATATTATAGGATATGTCTTAAGATACTCAGGATGGTGATATGATGAATGCGGAGGTTCGCAATGCTCTTTGGGTGTTGGCTAAAGTGGTGACAAAATTGGCAACTCACCTTGATCAGCAAGCGAGTGCTCCCGACACTTCAACAGTAAGAGGGTGGTAAGGAGGCCAAGAGGGCCTGTGGTGAAAGGAAGTTCTAAAGTCCCAAACTTAGAGGTAGTAATGGTATGGTGCCTTATACTAGGTGCCCAACATGTGGTAGAGGCCATGATGGCTCATGTTTGAAGGGTACGAATGCTTGTTATAGTTGTGGAGAGGAGGGTCACAAGATAATAGATTGCCTTCTTAGAATGAATAAGGGTAAAAGGGGTGATGGTGGAATGACTAATCTCATGTTCCTTATATGTAGGAAAAACCATGGTGGCCTGTGTCAGAGTCATTCTAGTGCTTGTTTTGGATATAGTGAAGTGGGTCACATGCTAGTTGGTTGTCTATGTGCTCGAAGGAGGTATAAGGGTGGTCGACCTTCAGATCAAGGTGGTCATCTTGATCAAGTGACTCAAGAATTAGATAAGGTACCCGATTTTGCTATCGGTATGTTGAATTTCCTTTGCATTTGATTTGTTCGCATTGATGGGCTTGAGTACCACTATCTCTTTCATTACTTTTTTGGTTGCTAGTGGATTTCATGTGTGTTTCGAACTCTCTTTGGTGTCTATCTCATTAGTGAGCCTAATTTTGTTTGAACATTCATAGGTGTTGTTCCATGTTTATATTGCATTAGGTATTGCCTTGTAACTTGTTGGGTTTAGTGTGGTGGATTCTGATGCTATGCTTAGGATGGATTAGTTGCATTAGTGTTTTGTCCGTATTGAATCTAGGGCTCGTAGAGTTAAATTTCTGATTCCCTATTAAATCCGTCTTTAAGTGGGAGCTTGAAAAGTTATTGCAAAGGGGTAAGTCCATTTCTTGTCTTAAGGTACAATTGATCTCTAACAGTTGCATTTAACATCTTGTAAGAGTTAGGGATGTTAAACCTAAGTTACTTCTATTAAGGTGAGTCCAGTGATTAATGGGTTAGTAAAATTCTTATAGATACTTTGAATTTGTATTAGTACCCTTTTGGTTTGACTTATGCCCGGTTAAATCTATGGGTCTCATAAATAGGGTCATTAGTCCCTACCTTGTTATGTTTGTGGTGGTCTGTACTGATGAAGTATTGATTATTTAGAGCTTGTGAACCATTTGGGGGTAGTGTTGTAAATCTTGGGGAAAGAAGAGTTGTATGCTAAGTATGTGAAGTGTGAAATATGGTGAAAGTAGGTTACCTCCCTAGGTCATGTGGTGTTGGAGGATGGTATTAATGTTGATCCTATGGAGACATATGTGATTAGAAATAGGACTAGATCATTGACCCCCATCGGACATTAGGAGCTTTTTGGGCTTAGCGAGTCGCTATTGAAGGTTTGTGAATGAGTTCTGTTCTATTGCTTCTCCCATAAATAAGTTGACCCAAAAGAAGGCTATGTTTGTGTGACCGATGAGTATGAAAGGATTTCCCAAGCCTTGAAGAATAAGCTTATCTCTGCTCCTATTTTGTTCTTACCAGTTGGGTTAGAGAGTTTGTTGTGTATTTTGATGTCTCCCAGATAGTTTTGGGTTGTGTGTTGATGCAAGATGGTTAAGTGGCAGCCTATGCTTTTAGCTAATTGGAGATGCATGAGAAGGGTTATCCTACCTATGACTTTAAGTTGGCCACCATTGTATTTGCTTTGAATTTGACGTCATTGGTTGTATGGGGTGCATTTTGATGTATTTACCATTCACTAGAGTCTCCAATATGCATTCACCCAAAGGATCTTAGCTTGAGACAAAGGAGGTGGTTTGAACTTCTTAAGGATTATGATGTGAATGTGCATTATCATCCCGATAAGGCTACTATTATGGCAGATGCTTTAAGTAGGGTGTTTATGGGTAGCCTAGTACATGTTGATGGTGGTGATAAAGAGATGGCTAGGGAAGTGCATCGATTGTCTAGATTGGGGGTTCGGTTAGAAGAGGTGGAAAATTATCGTGTTATTGTTGTTGATGGTTCTAAATCTTCTTTGGTTGATGAGGTAAGAGCAAAGCAAGATCTTGATCCCTCCCTATTAGAATTGAAGGCCTTGGTGAAACAGGGTAAGGTGGAGGTTTTTTCCCAAGGGGGAGATGGTGCCCTTAAGTACCAAGGCAGGTAATGTGCGCCTTGTATTGATTGTTTAAGGGAGAAAATCCTTGATGAGGCCCATTATTCTTCTCATTCTATTTACCCCGGTTCTACTAAGATGTATAGTGATTTGAGAGGTGGATTGGTAAGGAGGCATGAAGAAGGGTATTGCCAAATTTGTATCCTGTTGTCATAATTATCAACAAGTCAAAGCCGAGCACCAAAGGCTGGGTGGGCTAACCTAAGATATAGAGATTCCTACTTGGAGGTGGGAGAAAATTTACATATATTTTGTGGTTGGATTGCCCAAGTCTAGAAAGGGTTTTGAATCTATTTGGGGTGTGGTTAATAGAATGACAAATTGGCTAACTTTTTACCAGTTAAGACTATTTATGGTGTCGAATAGTATGCTAAATTGCACATTCATGAGCTAGTGAGATTTTTTGGGGCGCCCTTGTCTATTATAACAGATTGTCCTGCTCAATTCACTTCACTTTTTGGAGGTCCTTCCAGAGGGTCCTTGGTACAAAAGTTAAACTTAGTATGACCTTCCTCCCTCAAACGGATGGCTAAGCTGAAAGTAATATCCAAACACTTGAGGGTATGCTTAGGGATTGTGTGTTAGGGTTTAAGAGTAGTTGGGATGATCATCTTCCATTGATTGAGTTTGCCTATAATGATTACTATCATTTAACATTCACATGGCTCCTTTTGAGGCTCTCTTTGGGAGACGCCATAGATCACCGGTTGAGTGGCTTAAAGTGGGGGAGATGGCTTTGTTGGGTCCTCATCTAGTCGCGAATGAAATGGATAAAGTAAGGTTGATTAGGGAAGTTGGAAACAATCTATGGTTATCAAATGTTCCATGACAATGTGAGAAGAAGAGAGCTTGAATTCAAAGTTGGTGATTGGGTCTATTTGGAGGTTTCACTCATGCAAGTAGTAGTTGTGATGGTAAAAAAGGAATTGAGTTCATGATTTATGAGTCTTCAAAGAGTGTTGAGGGAGATTAGTGAGGTTGCATACCAGGGGGAAGTGTCTTCGGATAAGGATATGGTTTGTCTAATTCTTCAATTCTAGGATTGAGGTGTGTTGGTGATTCAAGTTTTATAGGGCTCTTGAGGCTGTGGAAGTTGTGGAGGATAAGTTAACTAAGCAGAAGGTCCGGTGGAGAAGTTGGGTGTACTCGAGTAAAGGATGTTTTGCGAGGGTGTAGTGTTTGTTAAGGCCCATTAGAAGAATTGTCAAGTTGATAGTGTTCTCGGGGAGCCGGATCGGGCATGGAGGAGTAGTATTCATACCTCTTTCATTCTATTCAAGCTTATGATATAATGTCAAACATTTTTCTTTTTTGTTTACTTTATTTCTCATGTTCCATCCCCTAAGTCATTTGCATGCGTTCATGTTTACAATGAAAACATTCATGGTGATTTTACACTTATATTGAGATTTTAAAAATAGTCTTTTAAAGTATATTATTTCATTCATGTTGGGGTTGACCTCTCTATAAATACTCTTCTCTTGAACGTTTCTTTGACATTCGAGGATAAATGTTCCCAATGGAGAGATATTGAAACGACCCCAAAAAGTGTCCGAAAATGTGCCTCGGAATTGCTCGAAATCTTAATTTCCTTATATCTCAAGATCTATATATGATTTCACAAATCTGACTTCATACTCTTGATCAGGGGGTCAAATTAAGTGGCAAATAGATCTAATCTCGATTTTAGAGCAAACAATTTACAATTTTGATTTTCCAAGTTTGATGAAAACAGTGTCCATGCACGTCGTTGATGCGCCTCAGTGTATTTTGCTGCCCAATTGTTTTGTCTGGTCCAAGGCTTTTGAGTCTTGGGATTAAGTGTTTTCAACCATGAAAATACCTATACTTAGCCATAATTTCACCCTTACATCATACAAGACAGTCCCTAATACTCACTCAAACACTTAGGCTTATATTTCTCTCAAAATTCAAGTGCCAAAACCCTCTCCAGATCTTAACAAATTCAACCAAGCGTCAAGTCTCCATCTCCAGTCTTCATCAATTTCATCTCCAAATCTAAAGTATGTGGGTTTTTTTCATGCATTCCTTTCACCCATGATGCCCAAGCTTCCTTTCCTTAAAAAGTGCATGATTTAAAGTTGATTTACTCATGAGTCTTAATTATTATGAAATTAACTGCACACTATGTTGGGGTTTATGAAATTGAGACTATTTTACTATGATTTAGGCTATGAATCTAAGCTCTACTGTGAGATTCGATGAATGATTTTGATGTATATTGCTCGAGGGTGTCACTAAGTATCTACTTATGGTTTTACATTGGATTTGTGAGCATGATAACACTCTTGAATTACATGGTTTTAAACTAGCACTACACACCCGCCAAGTGTTTGATAAAATGTCCGATTATGGATTCTTGAGGAATTGAAGGTCCAATGCATGTCTTATAAGTTGAATGACTATATGACGATGAAAGGAAGGCTTATATATGATGATTATATGATGATGAAAGGAATTTATGTGTATGATATTATCTCTATAGTTTTGGGGATGACCAAGCCTCACTCGAAAGTTTGTAGGCTCGGGTAACCTTTTTGAGGGGTTTGTACCTCGATCACCTTGCTTGGGAGGTGGCAAGACCATGAAACGTTGTTAGGGGTTTGTACCCATCAACGTTGTTAGGGGGTTTGTACTCTATCAACCTTATTGGGGGGGATTTATTCTCCATGAACCTCATGAAGGTATTTGTACCTCATGTGCCTCTCCAAGGAGGTGGTAGGCCTGAGATTACACTGATAATGGTCACTCTTTACACTTGTATTATGTTCTATATAAGCATGGTTTTACTTCAAACATCACTCGTACATGTAATATTGTTAGTATGCTATCTATTACTTATGATAATGCATGTTTCCTGTGATGCCTATCTCTTGTTGCGTTGCACCCTACATACTTAGTATATTCAGACGTACTAATGCATACTTTATGCCTACATGATATCACCATGTAGGAATCAGAGATCCTATTGATTCTCTTCATGGCTAGATGGATTGTCCAAGTTAGCTTATAGTGAGTCCTCAAGTCCTGGGATAATATCTATCTTTTCTCAAGCTTATGTTTAGATTATGTTTTGTAAGGTTTGGATTACCTATTGCCATTGTTATAAGGGCGAGTTCAGTTGCTTGTCTTGGCCCCCGCTAAGTATCCAAGGTTTAGAGGTGCTTTTGGACACGATATTTATTATGCTATGAGTTTTGACTCTCTCCTGACTCTTGTTCTTTGTGATATGAAAGTTGTCCATCAGCCTTGATTATCCCTATTTTCTATCTCTTGTTGATTGTTTTCTTGCTTCTGCGACCAAGGATGTGTAATGATATGTTAAGAGGCTTGATTGGGGTACCTTCGAGTTCCTATGCATTGTGTAATCTCTAGGCCATAGGCTTTGGACGTTGCAAACTTGGTATCAGAGCAGTCGGTTGTTAGGTCCTCGGCGTCCAGCATATCGTGTCAATTAGACTTATATTCATAGTTATGAAGCATACCATGACCATGAATAGGAGACTACGAGGCATTCTAGGAAACGTTTCACTTCTTCATGATCTATGTCATCCATTAGAGTTAGGTCCCTAGGGCTTATTTCTAATCCCTAATAGTTACATTACAAGATATATCTCAAGCTACTTAGGATGATGATATGATGGTGATGTGACGAATGTAGAGGTTCACAGTGTAGGTTGAATTCTATGGCTATGGAGGTAACTGGAGCTGTTGTGTTGCCATAACTACTTTCAGACGCAAAGTTCACAGTCTCGAGTGGGTTACTTCAGATGCTGTAGAACCATAGGCTATTTGCTGGCTTACCATCGAAGGATCCTTATAGCCACTTACACAATGTGGCATTTATATGTTAAAGTTTGATAGAAATACTAAATCTTTGTATGCATGCTACGGGACTTCGTGTATTCCCATTGTCACTAATCAACAATGCTACATTATGGTTATCTGATCTCCATCAGGGTTCGATCACCAGTTGGGTAGAATTGCAGAGAGCCTTCATAGCAAGGTACTTCCTTAAACCAAACAAGATCATGTTAAAGGGCTAGATCAATAACTTTGTGCAACTTCCTGATGATTCAATCTTTGCCAAATGGGAGCAATTTAATAGTTGCTTCAAGAGTGCACCAGACTATAGAATAGCAGAGAATATCCTAGTAGAAAGTTTCTATCGAGATCTGGATGCAAATAATCAAGCATGTGTTGATACCCTCTAGGGAGGTTTCTTCGTAGATCAACCATCCATAGAAATTGTTAAGTAGCTAGATATGGTGATGAAGGCAAACCAAGTGTCATAGCCTATGAATGGGCACCTAACAAACAATGTAGGTACTATTAATATGAGTTTTGACCAAGCAAAATAAATGCGGAGATACTTAGGATGCTTGCTCAAAACAGAGTCAATCTGGAGATGCTAATAAAGCAAACATAAGAGCTATCCAAGACATAGGACATTTGAGAAAGCCACCATAATTATGAGGGTTGTAGGGACGGAAATAGGAGTAGCCGCTATGTCTCCCCATACCCCATAATCGTAATGTGGGGAGTATGAATCTCATAATCGAGGAGATGCTTGACCGATTGCTAAAGAGGGCTGATGCATAAGCTGAGTCTTTGCGAGAGATTAATTTGATATTGCCAATATTAACTATAAAGTCAAACATTACTCTATTGCAATCAAAGAGTTTAATCGAAAGTTCGGACATTATGTCAGCCAAACTAGACCAGATTCAAAGAGGCATGACGACTAGCACTCTAGCTCAGACCTAAAGGATACTAAGGGAGAATAACAGATTGAGGAAGTCTAAGTACTAAAGCCATCTATGTCATGTCACTACAATAAATCAGGTGCTAGTTAGGAGGCATCCCAAGGTAAAGACTGGCGCTTAGGCACCCAAGTATGGTTTTTGACCCCTTATGTGTTATTTTGTTTTGATTTTGTACACTGGTGACAATGTACTTCTTATTCGACGGGATATGGCTAGTTATGGGCCTCAGTGAATTCTGAGAAGCTTGAGACTATATTTACCCTAATTTTTTATCCGAATGTTTTATTGCTTATGTTCTTTTTCCCCATGGATGTTTGCTTTTTGTTGAACCGGCATATTTAGGATGTTTAGATAATATATAGTACCAACACTTGTGGAATATAGCATATTTTTGTGTTTTCTTTTAAAAAATGATATCCATAAAATTTTTTGATTAGTAGCTAGATTGCTACCAGGCATGTTTAGCTGTGTGACAATGTTTGTTCTGAAAAATGAGAGTATATTGAGATAAAAAGCATGATCTGAGAGTCTTCTGTTGATGATGTATGCAGTGCCATGTGAGTGTGAGCATAATTTGCTAAATTCTTGTGTTTTGTGCTAATTTAAAACTTGCTCTGTTACACAAACTTAGATTGTAGATTAGTTGGATTAGGAAAGGATCTTAGGCCATTGTTCTTAATAGTCCACTTAGACTAAAATGACAAACCAAAATAGATATAATCCCTTTGTTCCTAATGTTTTATCCTAACATGTACCTATTGTTTGATAACACCTGATTAACCTAGCCTTGTTAGTTGTAAAATCCTAAAATTAACCCTGGTCTTTCCTTGAATATTATGCACCTTGATTGAGGCAAAAAACCTAAGTTGAGGGTGGTTGGTATAAGCATGAAACAAAAGAAATAAGGGGGTGAGTTAGTGATACAGAGAAAAAGGAAAAATCATGTACTAGGTGCAAGAGAAATGAGTGATGCCTTAGTTGTAAGCTAAAAAGCAAAATAAAGTGCAGAAATAAGGCAAAAAGCTGAAAAATAAATGAATGGCACCCAGAGAAGCTTGAAATAGGCAAAAGGGAGAAATAATGCGAAAATAACAGATTTGGTCGGGTGAAAGTGTAGAATAACACAGTGTCAAGGAGGGCCTTTAGTCACTATTTTCCCATAATATCATACCAAAGCCCTTGAGCTTACATTACAAGTGTAGAAGTCCTAAAGTGATCCTAGTCCAATTGGTAGAAGGTGTCAGTAATGAGTAGAGGGGCAAGCCCATGGTATTAGACACTATGCATGAATATCTTTTGTAAAAGTGAGTGATTTTGAATAGTCCCAAGGATAAACATGAAAATATCATTGAGTGTCAAATACGAGACTTCTTACTGTGAGGGCACTTATATTGCATTGTTATATTAGACTTGTTCAGTGATTGTGGCCTGTTGATAATACCTTGCTTGTCATAGTTGTATTGTTACATGCAGCATTTCGCATTGGTTTGCTAGATAGCAATCTGATCCTGTTTTGAAAAGCTGGCGTGGGTATTTAAGGTCAAATATGTATGTGATGTATGCCATTGGGTTGAGGTCTGTGTATTATAATATTGTCCTTTTAGATTGAGTTCATTGCTTGAGAAGAAACAATTTTAAGTTGAGGGTGTTGATGTGCTACTTAAATTTTACACCTTTGATGCTTGAACTTGGAATTTTGTGTATTTTCAATGCGATGTTTGTAAGTTTAATGTGTTTTTGTGTTTATACTTGCAGGATTGCATGTTGGCCATGATTGTTGGGAAAAATTTTAGAAGTTGCTCATTTTTTCTGTCATATGAGACCCTCTATGGGTCATAGATCATTTTACAGGCCATAGAGAGGTTTCGTGAATATTACCAATGAGGTTTTTTTTCTAAAGTTTATTTTCTGAACATGCAGACGAGTTGTAAATGAGTTTATGAGTCATAGAATAGGGTTCGTACTCTGAGGATCAGAGGACTTGTAGGAATGTCATTAGATGAAACCCCCTTTACAAGTCATAAATAACTTTATGAGTCAGAGAGGGGTGTCATAGAGTTGAAGTCCAAAATTCTAGCAGCAGAGTACAAGACCCTAATAATAGGCCATAGAAGTCAATATGGGTCATAAAGTATCTTTGGTATGGCATGTTGACCAGTTCTTCTATTTTGTTTAGGACTTGAATTTTAATTATTATAAATAAGAATTGTTTTTGGTTATTTTTCATAAGTTTTTGTCTAGTACTCAGAGAAATCAATATTTTGAGAGAGAAAATTGTAGGATCATATTGGAGAGCCTTTAAGAACACTTGTGATTTAATTCGGTCTTTATGCTTGTGATTTTCATTGAATTTAGATTGCTTGTTCTTAATTCTTTTGTCTAAGTGTTTCATTATGTCTTCTCAATTTATAATTCATTCATCTACACATAGCATGAGTATCTAAATCCACAACTAGGGGTGTGAGAACAATGAAGAATTAACAAAGTAAAACTGGATAATTCATAATTCTTGGAAGGTATATATATGCATGTATTAGTTAATTCTCTTTGCTTTGCATATTTTCTAGTGGTGGATAACATTAGAACTCGCCTAGTATTATAGATTGGACCAAGGTAGTAATGAATAGGAAAAAAGACTTATTAACAGGATTCGATTGGTGTATTCTCATCTAATCAACCAAACCGGGCCAAGGGGAGGTTGTACTGGGACAAATACGTAATAGTTAGTAATGCACACTATGGAGATGGGCCTAGTCACATACTTAAATTCACTTCTGACCTTTGACCAAAGGGCTTGGTGAACATAAATTACCGTCCTACATGCTATACACTAGAAAAGAATTAGGTTATCCAGTAGTGCTGAGTTGGGAAATCATGGGAAACACAATACTCTAGTTTCTCTCCATTATTGACTTATCTCTTATGATAGTTATTTTATTTTCTCATTAATTATTGCAAACCCCACATTTGGGGAATTAAGTTGATTAATTATTTAAATTGCATGTCTGTGAATTTTTTTGAGTCTACATATTCTCTATATGTTCGACCCTAACCTTAGTTAACTTATATATCTTGATAATGACTGCTTAAGCCTCTAAAAGGAGGTGTATCTTGGGTAACATTAATATTGAATAGGAAAAGAGATAATTAACAATATTTGATTGATATGTTCTGCTCTGATCATCCCAGCTGCACCAAGGGGAGGTTGTACTAGGATAACTGGTAAGGGTGAGTAATGTCACACAGCTGAGATGGACCAAGTCACTTAGTGAAATTTGTCTCTCGACTAGGTCAAAGGGTTTGATGAATTTAAAATATCGTCCTTCATGCTACACTCTAGAAAAGAATTAGGTTATCCGATGATACTGAGTTAGGGAATCATGGGGAACACAATACCTTAGTTTCTCTTCATATTGGTTAAAGACTTGTGTTAGTTAAGATTACTTTTTATTTGTTATTATAAACC
>JAOTQJ010105772.1:0-11310 GCA_025642045.1 Solanum sejunctum | reverse complement strand
CTCGTTCTTAAAATACAACATAAACACTTGTGATATAGCATGATCGAGATTGATATTGGAATGAGGAATAATGATTTTGGCAGATTCAACCGTCCCATATATTAACCACATTTATCGATTCTAGATCATCCGGTTGTATATACTAAAACCGTTGTTGAATATTGATATTAAAGTGAAAGGTTAAAGAAGGATTAATCAATTTTTCTTCTTAGGAAATTGGTTGAACGTAACGCTGACGAAATATTGCTTGGAGCAGCCATGGCATACAAAGTCGGTTGGAAACGACATATTGCAACACTTGTGTGAGAGGAGAAATCAATTTTAGTCCCTTCAAATTTATATTTATAATAAATTATAAGCTAACCAAATTTTGTTAGGAATAGGATTAGTGAGAGGCTAGTAATTTGATGAGGAAAAGGAATTACGTGACAATTTTTTGGTAACATTTGGAAAGGAAAATTATGAATAGTGTATTCCTTTTTTGTTTTCTTTTTTCCCAAGTCATAATTTTGTAAGCACACGTTTGGGGAATATAAATTGGAAACTTTTTTTTTAAATGTTATATGCACATGAAGGCCCAAATATAACATTACCATTTTACAAATATCAAATAAATTTTTTAAAGAAAAAAGCATTCACAAAAAAATTAGCATATCAAGAGTGTTTTTAATTTAATAATCGATAAATTGAATTTTAATTGTATGTTTTTTTGGACACTTAAAAACTTTTATGATTTATGACTGATGTATTCCATACTAAATTTACCACTTTGTTCTTGCAAATCCATACTTACCAGAGTGACTTGGAAACTCATAAGACACAAATTTCAGTAAGAGCATCTTAAAAAGACGTTGTGTTGCTTGCAAGCGTATCATAAGAGTATCTCACTTTTGTAAAGGATTTGTAAAAGACTAGTATATATAAAATTAAGGAATCGCTTCACTATGTGTATTTAATTAATTTCAATAATAAAATATAAAATGTGTTTATTGATCATTTATTAATTTCTATTTTCATGTAGGAATTAAATATTAAATAATTATTAATCATTATAATTTAATTAATTTGTCTATTAATAATTTGACTCAAATTAAAGTCAGTAAATAATATTTTTGAAATTTATGTTTTGAATAATAACATATATTTAAAGTGTAAAGAGGCAAAAATATATTTACCCAATTTAAAGCGAAAGGAAGGTTTTTTTTTTAGAAACTTTTCTCAGGAAGAATTAAAAATTTCTTGAAATATTAATGAGAAAAATAAAATATTAATATCAAATTTTAGACAAATCCCATACTTTTCACATGAAAGGTCCTTTTGCTTTTTATTTGATCCGTTTAATTAATCCGCACAACCCTGCTAATTTGACCTCTGTACTACAATAGGTGGTTTAACCCGTGTCTCCTCTGGCTTCGCTTACGCTCACCACTTCAGAACAACTTTGTCCATTGTTCCTCTTTCTTCACTTTCTGGTGAGTTCTTGTCCTCTGTGCTGGGTTTGTTAACCATTTTATGTTCCCGCGGTAATATTAGCTGAATTATTTGTGCAAAATAGATTATTTTCTGAAGTTGAGCTTTGTTTATTGATTCCATGGTTGACCTGAATGTTGTTTTGGGTTTTGATTTTAAGCGCTGAGCCCAAGGTGTTCGATGTGAAATTTTGTCTGTCAGTTGATAGAATTGCGCTAGCAGAAATTTGAAGTGCTTTTATAATCTTAGAATTGTCTAAGTGAGACTTCTGCAAAACCAATTGTTGCAAATTAATATCAGGTGGACAAACTTGTCTATTCATCTCGAGGGCTAATTCATCATGTGAAGAAGAGGCACTCCAATTCACGGACAAACGGTGCTGATTCTCCATCGACATAACCAAGATTATTTCTAAAGTTTGAAGCTCCTGCAAGGGTGGGTCCAAATTGACACCCATTCCATGAGTAGGAGAACCAAACCAGCACGAGCACTGGCAACTGTATCCTCCAGGCGACATTAGATTATATCCCTGAGCAGAATAGTTGTCAAGGAAGTTGTTGGCTCTATTAAGTTCATAGTTGTATTCCATGAGAGGGCTGCGGCTGTGTGCAGGAGATAGCTCCTTTGGTACAACACGCTTTGCTTCAACCATTTTACTGTTTAGTTCATGAGACGTCTTAAACAATGTCCTGTCAAGTGCATCCTCCGAATCATAAGTTAACTCCAAACAATCTTGGCCTCTGAGTGTTATGGTCATACACCACTACAACATCTGTAATTGTACCAAATTGATCAAAGTATGTCTTAAAATCACTCTCCGTGACAGTAGATGCTAAGCTTCCTACAAATATCTTTTTTGTGCATCCAAGACTAGAGATCCTGGAATGCTGCTATTGTTTCTATTTATTATTTGTTGATCATCCCTAGGAACAGCCTTCTTTGCCTCAACCTGAAATCAGAAGCAACTTATTACTTGTAGAGATAAAAAGGGTCCAATGCACAAAGCATCCCGCATTAGCAAGGTCCAAGCAAGGTCACACATAGGCTTTTCCAACACCAAACAAAAATTGAATCATTATCACTTAGTAGAGTATAAAAAGACAATCTTTATGTATATGATCTATCCAATCTATGAACCCAAAACCCAAGAATAGTGCCAAATCTGAAGTGATGAACCTTCCCTGGTTTACCCCACTTCTTCATTCTGTCTTTTGGACTCTTCCGAGGTATGCATCTCCTCCACCTTTGGCCTCTTTCTCAGACTTAAGTGCCTATGAACTGAATTTCCAACTTTTAGATTCTATCGCGACTATGGAACTGTTCGAAAATTCACTTTTACTTGTGCTTCACCTGGACTATTAGTTGGAACTGCTTCGAAGTAATTATCAACTTCTCAAATTTATTTCTTTTCTGTACTATAGGTTGCTGTTTAGCTTTGTTACCGTGATCTAAAATTGGGCCTCATTGATTTGATGAAATTTGACTGCTTGTGCCTTGCTGTATTTGTATTTCTTGCTTTTGCTTCTGTTCATTGTTGAATAAAAGGAAGATCAGACTTCCAATTATGAAGTTGGAAAGGTCTCTCTTTCATCATTCCTAACGATGTTATTAACATGTTCTCTACCAAATCAGTGTGTGGCCTTCGTGAACATAATAATGTTCCAGCATATCTTACCTTCCAGTGGATTCGGTCCCTTGATACCGTCATAGTGTATAGAAACCATTGAACAAACACTGTTAGATTGTTATATCATTAGGAAATTTTCGCTGCCAGTGAAGAAGGGCAGCATAAGCAACTACGAAACAAACCAAGAAAACTAAGTTGATTTTGATTATCAAAGCCTTTGAGGGAAGGACTTCATAATCCGCTTTAATTTTCCAGAAACCAAAATGCTATCTGGTAGTTCAATAGGATTAGTTGTCCATAAATAAATGAATTAAAATACACTTGATAGTGTAAAGAATGTAATCTATAGTTTAAAAATAATTATAGTTAGTGGAGACATGATTTATTAGTGTAGCTGATTAATTTGTGTTCAATAGAGATTTGCTGGCAGTCACATAAGATAGTATGGCAGGCGTAAATAAAAAAGATCAAATTACGAAATATAGGCATGGAAAATTTTGATTGATTTCGTAGTATTGAGGAAATAATCAAAATAGCTCTTAACAAATACCTTACCATCTTAGCAAATCAAAATACAAAGAAGAAGAAAATTGTGTAGAAAACATAGCAACTAACACTGTGAAAAACAAAATAGTGAGATAATCGGAACATCAATAAACAACTGACAATGCGAGATGTCAAAAGTAAGAACTAGGTTACTGTTGCTGGTACTGTAGCATTTTCAATGTCAACGACAATGCTATCTGACTTGTCATTCTTTGTTTCCAAGTGAGGTGTAGTTAACAGAGAACTTCCACCAGTTACTGCAACGTCCTAAGAAATGATTTCTCTTCTTCAATGACCAAGGGAGGTTTTTGCTTTTTCCTTTAATCTTACTGTACCCATATGACTGCTACCCTTTTGGAACTCATTTAGTATGTCATACAAGATTCTGGTGGGCAGTACATATCCTCACGTCCCTAATCAGAAATCTTAGATTCAAGTTCTATAAATAAAGTCGCTTGTGTTGGGAGCCTTCACCCTCAAATTGGGACTTCCCAGTGCAAAGTCAGAGTACACGGTGAGAAACCAAAAAGAAGACTAAAAACAATCTTTAAAAGTACTTGTCAATTGTTAACCAAAGATGTAGGATTCGAGCTCCAAAAATGGAGTAACATTTAGTCGGGGAGACTTAAAAGTGTGACTTCCTAATGCAAACTCGGTTGGATATTGGAAACTGGATGGCGGATAGGAAACCAAAAAGAATACTAAAAACAACCTCTAAAAGAGGTGATACTGGATAGGAA
Source organism: Solanum sejunctum (assembly GCA_025642045.1). Classification (NCBI taxonomy): domain Eukaryota; kingdom Viridiplantae; phylum Streptophyta; class Magnoliopsida; order Solanales; family Solanaceae; genus Solanum; species Solanum sejunctum. The sequence continues at coordinate 6,927 of JAOTQJ010105772.1, read as the reverse complement.
CCAAAGAGCATATTGAAAATAACCTTTAAAGGTACCCCTCCATTAACCAGAGATCTAAGGTTTGAGCTTTAAAAATCAAGTCACATTTGGTAATAAGCTTTAAAAGGTCGGACTTCCCGATGTGAACTTAGATGCAAAACCAAAACGAATACTAAACCAACCTTTAAAGGCACCCGTTCATCCTTAACCAAAATCTTGAGAAAAGGAGTCATCTTTAGGCCGAGGCCTTAAAAGTGAAACTTTTTAACGCAAATCCAAATTAGTCAAGACTCCAAGATAAATACCATACACAACAAAAATAAAAGCAAAACCTTAAAAACTATTCAAAAGGGTAAAAAACTAACAAGTAAATATGATCCATACAGGAGTAGTAGTGGTGAGCAAAGCAACATCATGTCTAAGACTATCAAATCCGTGGATTAAAACAAATTTGTTTTTTGCTTGATTTCTAGGAACACCAATTTCCTTATATACCACATATCTCCCATCAGAAAGCTTCACTCTTGGTGCTGTAATTGGAGGGCCATTTGGGGAACCACAAATCCTTCAGGTGCTGGCATAACTATCTAATTTTTAACAAAAAGTGGTTGGATAATTCAAGAACATAAAACAGCACATCTGATCAGGTATCACGTCTGTAAGTTTTCTACCTAACTATATCAACTATTCATCAAAACACACTTCAACTTTCCACCAAATCCAACAAAGTTATCAACTTTTTCCATTTTAATTTCCCAACCCACAGTTCAATATCCACGTTGGAACCCGACTAAATGCGTATTCACCTCAGCAAGTCCCACGTGAGGACAAAACACTCCCTAACAAAGGCGACTCCGGCCTAACTCCAAACCAAGAAAGTTATCAACTTTAGGTAAATAAAGATTCAGTTTTTTCATCACTATATTTTCTACGGACCACAGAATTGCAAAATTTATACCCAAAATAGGAAATGGAAAGAAGTCTTTTATGAGTCCAACCTGAAGCTACTGAAATCTTCCTTGTAGCTTTTCTGATGTAATTTTAATTTTTTAACACATGATCTACTAGGCTTTTAGAGATTCCTCCTGCGTGTAAAGTCCACGCTTGTATTGAAAGCTTGAATCTAAATTTTGGCTACCCGTTAAAGACCAAGACTCAGCCAACATATATGGACCGTCAACATACTCCCAACGCACCGCCGTTGCAGCCAACATTACATCAGGATGACGCTGACGAAGAAGACGAAACTGTGAAGCAGCTCAACGAGTGCTCTTCTCTCTACTTATCTTTACAGGTGCTTTATTTTGAAAAAGAATTGTGGGAAATTTTTAAACCCCACACCCTGATTGCAACTGATCAGAAGTTAGTACATGCAGGATTGTCTGATCAATTCTGACCGGAATTGGAAGTCTTGTCAGAAGGGTATCTTCTATTTTCCTATTTCGCTTCAGATTTGGTTATTTTGTTTAAGAATTTTTGTCAAACGCGCATTTTTGTTTAAACTATGCTTGATGTTATCATTCTGATTAAAAATTCAATCAAGGTTAGAATTTGCATTTATTTTGCCCACTTTTTATTGCCTCTGCTTTAGTATCAGCGGAACGCTATTTGCGCACACTAGATATGAAGAACATAACCAATATGGAATAATAATTTTCATTTGAATTATGGAACCTATTTCGTGACATGAACATGAGGATTTGTATAGCCCATCTCAACTTGCTTGATATTGAAGTATCGTTGGAGGAGTTATAGTATATGAAACCTACGTATTTTAGAACAGTATTCTAAACGAAGCAGGATGGAGATTGAGAAGACATTAGTATACTGGGGCATCTATAGTCAGAATCACCAAAACTGCACGCTTTCATGTTCGGATGTGTCTGTACCGAGATTCTCTTCTTTAAAATATCAGTTTTATTACCATAGCCATGGAATAAAAAGGATTCGTACCACATTGGTCCTCAATTATCTATTGTTTTCTGGTTTATTTCAAACACTGCTTGGTGGTTTGCAGAAGTTCAGGCTCTCAAGGCGTGTAATGAAAGAAGACAGAAGGAAAGGAGGAGTTAACAAGCATTTTGGTCTTGTCGCTGAGGCAGTTTTCTTAAGTTACTTTTTTCTGCTGATTTTTCTCCAATGGGGCCTAAGAAAGATACAGAGTGATGACTGATATTGTTTAACTGCTGTTGAAATTAGTTAACGGAGATGAGTTATTACTATTTTCCCCAACATGTCTATTTTTCTGTGTATTCTATGATTGTTACGCTGTTAGTTTTGGTTTCTGGAGGGGGAGTATTGGTTAAAATGTGCCGTTAACTTTTTTCTGAATGGGAAATGGGGAACCTATCATGAAAATGAATGTGATGAGGTGGGTTAGGAGCAAAGAGAAGTAATATACAAGCTTACTGTTTGTGTAAACATAAAAGATTAGCCAAGACAAAGGACCAATATAATATTACCTTTACTTCATTTATACTTTTAATTGAAAAAATATTAGCATGGCCAGACTATTTTCTAACAGGATGAGTTTCTAATTGATACTACAAAAGTAAGCAATTTTGATGCTTTTGGGACAAAACTAACCATTGACTTTGTCCTATCCAAGAGGCTTCCTCCTCTACTTTCTCAATCATCAATAATTAAGCTATACTAAAGTCTTGAAAAAGTTTAAATCAAACTCTTTGTTCGCTGTTGTATTCAAGTCCAGCAGGGATTTGCTTCAGCCTATACAGTTGTAATTTGTGTTGGCCAAAAATATTCATGGCAACATTGAATAATGAAATCATTTGTAAGTCTTAAGGTAGGGGAAAATGAGGATGGCATATCAATGTGCCTTCAATTTCATTAACGTGCATATCAATCTTCCTCTGTAGCACATGGTGACCTCATTTAAAGGAACAAATATTATAGAAAACTGAAAATCATTCTCAAGAAACATTTAAAGCAAAACCATCCAGCATTACAAATACTGCAGAGGTATTCTTAGGGACAGAAAGGTTATTCACACAGTGTCGTTCGTCTGTGGGTATCTTGTAACCTTCTCCCTTGAAAACATGACCAAGATGTCCACCACAACCAGCACAATTATAAATCCCATATTCACCAGTGCTAAATTTCTCAGCAAAGTTGCATATAAAATACTCATCAAGAAATGACTGCTCGGGAGATAGAATGACTCGCCATTCTTCCTCTGATTTCTCAAGTGCCATTGTTAATCAAGACACAAATATGGGTTATGTGCCTAATTATATAATTCCTTGAAACAATGAAGGTGGACGGAAAAATAGACTCAACGAATATTTGATCTCCAAATCTATTCACATCTGTATTCTCACTTGTGAGTGGAAATTGACTAATTGAGATGTCACTTAAAATCTTCAAATTAAAAAAGGTGACAACTTTGATCTAGTAATTAGAGATAAGCAAATTAAGTTAACTGGGGGGGTTAAAGGTCACTTATGAAGCCTTGCTCGGATATGCTTCCAATTTTGTATATTTTTAGCAATGAACAAATCATAGTTCTCAAACAAGATGTTGGAATACCTTAAGATGTTGTACTCATAAATTGGATATATTTATGTTCTTTTATAAATAAAGGATGAAAATCTTTTACACCCTCAAATTTTACTTTAAATATCAAACTCTTCCTTACTTTAAATAAAAAAAAGGATTTTATGAATTAAGACTCACATATCTTGAATGATTGTCTTGACAAAACTTGAAGACTAATAGAGAAATTAACTTGGTTTTTAACAGAGTCTTTCTTGAAGAAGAAAAAAAGCCTTAAATGTAATTTTCTAGAGAGAATTTTTATAATGTGTTAATTCTGAAAGAATAACATCTATTTGGGGGTCAAAGGTAATCTATAAGATAAGATTTAGTCCAAAAACCATTCAGATTCATTGACTAATATATAGGGAAAAGTCTAAATTGTTCCTACTTAAAAGTGATATTGTAAGAAAGAATTTGGCCTGTCGTAAAACAAGTGATGTTTCACCATAGATCATTTTTTTACGAAGTTTTATTTTGACCAGATTTGACTAATAAAAAAGTTGAACCTAGTTGAAACAAGTCTGCGACGCGCTCTTGTCACGAACTCCATCAAATAAGTAATTTTCTTAATTTTATTTTGCGATCTACTTGACCTAAAAATTCACCGAGACTATTTTCCTATATTTTATCTTATATAATATTCGATCTTCAAAATGCTTAGGGCATTGCAAGAACACATTAACTTTTATCTTAAATACAAAAAAATGGCTTCGAGGGTTAAAAAACATATACCTTATGGACAATAGTTTATACTATTTTACTATATCTAACTTATGAGATGTTTTATAACTCTTGATTTAAAGGCAAAACTTAGACCAAGAACTTCAAAATAACAAGTTAATCTTGATAAGCAAAAATTGGTACTACTATATTGTGATAAAACGTCCTATAACACTTACCTTAGAGGTAAGACTTAGCACAAAAATTATCAAATAACAAATTGTGCTTAATGGGCAATAATTTTTACCATCTTCACTAAGTCAAACATATGAAAAGCACAATAATTTTTACCTTAGCAGCAAAACACAATCCAATAATTTTAAAGAGAGAGAGATGAAAAAAAGACCCAAACAAAAGTGAAACTAGAGAGAAAAAATAATAATAAAGAAAAAAAAAACAAAAGTTAAGAAATATGAAAATAAAAAAAATAAAAAGGAAAAAGATGAAAAGGAAAAAAGACATGTCAAAGAAATAAAAGAGAAGAGAAAGAATAATAAATAAAATATAAGAAAGAGAAGAGAATTTTTTTTTAAAAAAAATTGAGAGACGATTGAGCATGAACTCCCACCTTATTGGTGAGGATTCGATTCCGCATATTGTAATCCCCATCCCCATTCCCCTTTTCCTAGCCCCAATTTTTTTCTTTTAAAATTGATAATAACATATTTAAAATGTAAAGAGGCAAAAATATACTTATCCAATTTAAAGCGAAAGGAAGAACATTTTTTATAAACTTTTCTCACGAGAAATAAAAAAATAATTTTTTTAATTTCTTGAAATATTATTAATGAGAAAAATGAAAGATTTGAATTATATTCTATTGGGCTTTAGAGTTTAGGAGTGACATGACGAATGAAAATATGAGATTCCCCAAACAAGCCTCAAAGTATTCATATTCACATCATTGATTTGGAAGCGTATGCAAATAATAAACACATAGTTCTAAGGGACGGGAAAGTAGGGCTCACACTATGAGGATGTCACAGGGAAAGGGATTAACATGGATTCACATAGACATAGAACATAAGAATTAAAGGGTGGCTAAGTATTACTCATTTTATGGGGACAATATGGGACTTAGGATCTTTTATATTTTCACATCAAACATATATAGTTATCATAATTCCCAGAATCAAACCATAATAGTCATATCCAATAGATAATTAGTTATAGGCTCCAAATACAACACATAACATATAAATATGATAAGAGTCTACAAGATATCCAACAATGCCTCTAGTCATAAGATAGAACGGGGATCAAGACATGTATTAGACTCACCCTCAAAGTAAATAATATAAACGGAAGCATCATAGGTAGAAGAATGGTGGCTTGTCCTTGGAATATAGGACTCACCACAACAAGTGTCTCAAATTCAATCTAATCGACAAATGGTGAATGGAGGTAGTCTTCGATTTCTACATTGTTAGATCATGTAGGCAAAACGTATGCGTTAGTACTTTTGAATGTACTAAGTATACGAGCATGCAATACATATGACTTATCAAACCTGCATTTAATGTTAGATGGCAAGGGCACATAATATAAAAAGAGATATATATCGAAAGAAGAGTAGTACGACAAATGCCATAAAATTTATGATACATGAAATGCAATAATGCTCAAATATAGTGGGGATGAGACCATAACCGACACTTGAAACTCATGCGAGCTAGTACATGAATTTGTTCGATATTGACCTCCCATCGGGTGAGAGAAGATTACTTGCCAACTGTAATCTACACAACACCTTATGACTTGGTCATTTTGGTGTGATGACCACCTTCTTTAAGATCCGGCCGTTTCAGAAGGATTTTCATTTAATTTTATATTAGGGGTGTACAGAACCAAATCGTAAATTGCACCAAATCGACAAACCAAGTCAACCCCAAAAAAAAATCCAATTGGTGGATTGGTTCGATTTGGTTTGGTGTTGCGAAAAAAATTCGACTATATTTGAGTTGGTTTGATTTTGATTTTAAAAAACCAACCCGAGGTCAAACCAACCCGACATTAATTTATTGTGTATTTTATATTCCCCGGCCCCACCTATTCCCTTCTTCTACAAGACTACATCCATACCTATTTAGCTCTCTCTATTTCTCCTAAACCAACCCTAGCCACCACCCATCTTTCTCTCCCTCTACTAGATCACTCCTCTTCCTTTCCCCTTCATTTCCATCACCCGAAAACAACCCCTAAAACAACCCCAAAAATCTGCAAAAGAACAATCTCCATGCTTCCCATCTTCAAACCCTAGCCGCCATCCATCTCTTCTCCTCCTCACCAACGACATGACCCCTTTAGACCCCCTCTTGCTATATTGTGCCTATGTATGGCGATTCCTTAATAAAAACACCAGCAGTAGAATGGGGATAAGAATATGCAGTAGAGTGAGGATGCTAATTTGGATCATTGATTTTCCTTCTATCTTCTTTGTTGTTCCTGCTTCTTTGAGGCATTATTGGTTATCGTTTGTTTGTTATTTCACTCCATTTTTATATAATCTTCATTTTCTTGATATGATTTTGTACTTAGAAAATATATTGTTTGCAAACCCTGGTCGAGAAAAAATTTATCCGTCGGATTTCGAGGTCTCCCCATTTAAAAAGGATGAAAAATTTTAATTTAAGTTTGTATATATTTCATAATGTTTATTTTGTCATGACTACC
>JAOTQJ010105740.1:0-11311 GCA_025642045.1 Solanum sejunctum | reverse complement strand
GTATGTTAATTTTTATCTTTCTTTATGTTAATTAAAGGTTGTGAAGGTGTTAGGAATGTGTTAAAATGAAGGTAAAATGCAAAAATAGAATTGGTTGTTGGTGGAATTACGGATTTCGAATTTGTGGTCGAGTTGGAACAAATTTGCATATGGCTACATATTTCATTGTTGTCATGTATTTGTGTTTACTTGTCATGGAAATAGTCTTTATGGGGTGAAAGAAGTATTAAAAAACTATTCAAAAGATTACACGAACGTTAGCTTAAATTGGAGTCCCATCGAAGGTATAATGTTATGTTTTAGCGTTGGGGGTTGCGCTGGGCATTGGGGTGATGTATTGTGGTTGTTGGAGTATGTCGGGAGGCTTGAATATGGTAGATATAAGTTTGAATCACTGCTTCCCTATTTTACTATTTACATCGCAATAGCGTTTTATGGCATTTTGATGTCATGGTGGTATTGGAAAAGGTTTATTGATGTTATGGGTTGTTGTTGTTGTTGTTGATTGATTATTTAAGATGAGTTGAATTCTCGAGGAGGTGTATCTTAAGGGAAAATGCTGCCAAAATTTTTATAATATTGAGAACTAAAAAGTTAGGAATTAAGGTACGATATAGATATTAATTGTTGGCGTTATTGTAATTATGTAGACATTGAACGTACGGAAGTCTAAGTTTGGATTGACCTTACGTTGGAGTTAGTTGGCAAGTGAGATTGAGGTATGTAAAGATTTTCTACCCTTTGCCATGAATTAGTAAGCTTATTCAATGTTGTACATTTGAAAAGTCCCTTTCCTTTACAATTTGGTTCTGAAAATAATCTATGTTCATTTTTAGCCAATCTTACGATAAATTTACTTCATCTTAAATTTGTGAATTTTGAACCCACGAATAGTGTTCGTTTGACCGGAATTAGAGAGTTGGAAAGCTATAAGTTCAATTTGTTCCAAAAGTACCTCTAAATGTGAATTTGAGCAATTTTGGCAAAATCTCATAAAAGAATAACTACTTGATTTCAAAAGTGAACATTTTGCATATTGCTAAGTGTTTGAAACTGGTTTTTATGCATATGATTCTCACGACTCTATTCGTGCCCTTTTGGCCCCGTTTACCAATTTCCGGACCAATTATTTTGTGCACATATATAATTATATGTATATATGCATATGTAGTACGAAGTAGGTTGGATAAGGCGGGTCGATTTGCCCACGGGCTGACTTTGCTTAGCTTGGAGACATAAGGAGCTGGGCTTGGATGGTATCATGATGTGTGAATGCTGAACCGAGTTCGCCCTGGCTCACGGGAGTGCGTGGCACCGTTGCCTCAGCTCAATAAACGGGCATGATGACCTTTATGCATTATGATATGTGAACGCTTGGCGCCGTCGCCCTAGTTCACCTATCCTATGACGTGAGAGCTTGGTTGTTGTTCGCCTCGAATCACCTATGTTATAGTTGGGATTTATGTTGGAGATTTCGGAGATTGAAGCTTTTGGTGTTATGATGTGGTATGGCACGAGTTTGGAGGTTTCCATCGCTCCCATCCGATGTGCATTATTTTGATGTTTGAATAAATAAATATTTTGATGTTTACATACAGGTTTGACCTCTATATTTTTTTATTCGAATTATTACTCTCACTTACATTTTGGACTTTCCACTTTACATACTTGATACACATTTTGTACTGACCCTCTCCCTTCGGGGGCTGCGTTCATGCCCGCAGGTATAAACGAACAGGTTAGAGGGCGGTCTTCTTAGGATCCTCGCTCCCTTGCCTCAGGAGCAGTCTATTGGTATATACATATTTTTTATTTTCTGTACTTTGTATTTGTATATATTCGAGGGTATGACGGGGCCCTGTCCCACCTGATGATCCAGTTTGTGTGCATAGAGGTCTGTGGATACATAAGGGTGTAGGAACTATATTAGTATGATTTCATTTGTATGATCCATTTATTGGGCGATTCTGCCTCAGCGGTGACCTTGTCGGCCAGCATATGTATATATATAGTGATGTTTGTTATTGCTGGGTTCGCTGTTTGCAGGTGAGGCTAGCAGTAAAACAGAGGAAACTCTGCCAAAATTTTGAGAAATTCCTTAGTTATTGTGAATGGAAATTTGGTTTAGTGTTTGTCTGGGTGCCCAACTGGCACTGATAACGGCCCCTAGATTGGGTCATGACAACCATATACAATAGGACCAGCTCACTAATCACTCAACCTCAACTCAGAGTAAGGAACATGACTCTATCATATCGTTATGCATCAAGACATCACATTATCACATCAATCTCAGAGTACTATCAACATAAAACATATCTAGGAGTTTTTATAATCAAAAATCACCACCTATGAGCTAATGATGATACAACTAAGATATGTTGTAGCCACATCTGCCCAGTACATTGCCGGTGTAAAGGACGCGTATGTCAGGGATCCCAAAGAAGTCTGTCAAGTCCTCTGCAGGACAAAGGAAACATTTTCTTTCACGATCCAATCCTCTCCTACGTTGGCCACGTAGTTAATTAGTACGAATAGAGACTCACTCTTACACATTTTGGTGCTAATACTCCTCCCAGGACTTGATATACTCATAAGTCTATCAATATCAAGCTGGTTATACAACCAACTCCACCTCAGGCAGGGACCTCATCTCATCTGATGTTCTATCAACTCAAGGAATAGATTCTTCCTTTCAACCTTTATCTCAATCTCCTTTAGACCTCAGGGACATTAATGTCGGCTACTGCAGCTATCACCATACCCATCTCAACACTTGGACCACAACAAACAACACAATCAGACATCCCAGGCTCTAGACATCACCCCTAAGTTCATTCATGAAGTCCTTAATGGGAAAGGTTATGTAGAATAGGTACACAATCATTTTGTAACATATGTAAAATAGTAATTTCAATTATAATGATCATTAATTTATGAAAATATATAAAAATTTAAAGATAATTTTCATGGTTACCTCTAATAAATCACAGGTAAGATTCATTACTTCAACTAGTCAACCTAACTCAATAATGGAATCATATGGGAGAACAATCTCATGCTCTGGGTAGCCTTTATATACCTGAGATTGAAGAATTCCCAACTTTCTTCACGAATTTGGCCCTGGACTTTGAAACCCTCTTTTTTTCTGTTTTTTTCTTCTCTCAGTTTCTCTCATTTAGTGGGTTTTTTGGGAACCCTTTCATATGAATTTAGGCATGGAAATACGTTTTAGGGTATTAATATATGTTGAGAATACTACAAATACCATTCTTGAATTTAAAAGAGAAAATTTTAAAAATCTACATTGGTCCACAACGCGCCAGGGAAGTGGACTAGTGTATTTCATGAACTTTCATAAAATTTCAATTCCCATCAAAATTTTTAAAAAATGAAAGGGTTACTTTACGCCCCCTCCACATTGCGTCAGGGGCGCAGACAGACACTTTGGGGCATTAATTAGCAAAATTTATTTTTCTACTTGATTATTCTTAAATCGGGTCGAGAACATTTTATCACTCAATTTTTCATGCTGATCAAAAATCTAGTCTCGTATTTCTAATCAATGCTTTGGAAGATGCATGATGTGCACAATTACATTTTAAGGGAATTTTGGTAATTTTATGAAGTGTTACATCATCTCCCCCTTGGGATATTCATCCTCAAATGATGAGTAAAGTTAAAGTAAAAGCATGAGTAGCCTTAAAACTCATCCCATTACTCGCTCGGGAACTCTCAAACTCTTATCTATCCATCACCTATCTATTTTTCTCTTAGACTCGGGAATTAGAATCAATGCATTAAATGTAAGAATGGAACTTAATAGCGTTAAGTATAGAGACATTACCTTCAACATCATCGTCATTTGGCATGAATAGGTGTGGGTATTTGAGTTTCATTGCTTCCACAGCTTCCTATGTTGCTCCTTGAACAAGTTGATTCCTCTAAGAACTTTGATGGAGGCTATCTCTTTGTTCCTCAACTTACGAACTTGTCGATCAAGGATATGGGTTGGAATTTTGTAGGATAGGCTATCCTTCACTCTTGTACTCTCAATAGGAATTGCCAAAGTAGGATCTCCCAAACATTTCTTTAGCATTGACAGATGAAACACCGAGTGAACTTCATCTAATTCGGAAGGCAACTCCAACTTATAAGCGACCTTACCAATCCTCCTCACAATCTGATATGGTATGATACAACGTGGACTCAACTTCTGCCTTCTTACCAAACCTCATGACACCCTTCATGGGTGACACCTTCAAGTACTCCCAATCATCCACCTTAAGCTCTAAGTCTCTTCTCCTCACATCCGTATAAGACTTGTGATGACTTTGTACTATCTTCCACCTTTCTCTGATAACCTTCACCTTTTCCATAGACTAGTGGACAAGATCAGGGTCAATCAATTTAGCTTCAGCAACCTCGAACCAACCAATTGTTGATCTATATCTTCTCCCGTATAATGACTCATATAGGCCATCTGAATGTTGGCACGGTAGCTATTTTTGTATGTAAACTCTATCAATGGCAGATGATCATCCCAATTTTCCTTGAAGTTGATGACATTAGCTCTTAACATGTCCTTTAAAGTTTGAATGGGGCGCTCTATCTGTCTATCTATCTGAGGGTAAAAAGTTGTGCTCAAATGTACTTTCGTACCCAATCCTTTATGAAAAGATCTCCAAATTTGAGAGGCGAATTGAGCTCCTTTGTCCGAGATGATGGACAAAGGTACCCCATGCAGCCTCATAATCTCTCGAATATATAGTCGGGTATACTCCTCAGTCGTATTAAGAAAAGAGCTGATTTGGTTACCTTATACATAATCACCCATATCAAAGCATACAACTTCCACGATCTTATTAAATTGTTAATGAAATCCATGTTGATCGTTTCCCACTTCTATTCTGGAACTTCAAAATTCTGAGCTAACCCACATGGTCTCTGATGTCCAACCTTAACCTGTTGACAATTAGGATACTTGGAGACAAATTTAGCAATGTCCCTCTTCATTCTATTCTACCAATAGATTTTTCTTAAGTCGTGGTACATCTTGGTGGAACCGCGATGAATAGAATATTCAGAGCTATGAGCTTCAGCCATGATCCTATCTCGAACACCATCAATATAAGGTAAACACTGTCTACTCTGGTATCTTAACACCCCATCTCCCCTTTTGGAGAAAACCATCACCTTCTGCTTGTGAACCACTTCTTTCAATTTGGAACAAGATAGGGTCTTGGTCTTGCTTTTCCTTCACTTATGACAACAAGGACGAAGCAAAACCATTCTAAACATTGACCCCACCTTCATTGTTCTACTTAAGTTATACTCCAGTTGATCCAATATATGTACTTCCTTGGATAATTCTTTTTTCCTGTCCTTTACATAGACAGTATTACCCATAGACATCCTACTAAGAGCATCAGTAATAATGTTAGCCTTACCTAGGTGGTAGAGAATGCTCATGTCATAATCCTTGAGCAACTCCAACCACCTCCTCTATTGCAGGTTGAGCTCCTTCTGGCTAAACACGTATTACAAGCTCTTGTGGTCAGTGAACACATCTATATGCACTCTATACAAATAGTGAAGCCAAACCTTAAGTGTGAATTCTACTGTAGCTAACTCGTGATCATGAGTTAGATAATTCTTCTTATAGATCTTAAGTTGTCTGGAAGCATAAGTTATCACCTTCCCTCTCTGCATAAGTACACAACCCAATCCATCTCTAGATGCATCACAGTATATTACAAAGTCCCCCATCCTGTCTAGCAAAGTCAATACTAGTGTTATAGTCAGCCTAGTCTTCAACTCTTGAAAACTCTTTTCACATGCCTCGGACCACTAAAACTTGGCCCTCTTCTGAGTTAGCTTAGTCAACGGTGTTGACAGAGAAGAGATGCCCTCAAAAAATCTACAATTGTAGCCTACTAAACCTAAGAAGCTTTTTATTTCTATCAAAGAAGTTGGTCTAGGTCAGCCCTTAATCACCTCAATTTTCTAAGTATCCACCCAAGTACCATCTCCCATAACAACATGGCGTAGGAAGGCCACACATTTGAGCCAAAACACACACTTGGAGAATTTCTCAAACAACTCATGATCTTTGAGTTTTTTGTAAAATCACTCAAAGGTGATTAGCATGCTCCTCTTCATCCTTCGAATATACCAAAATATCATCAATAAACATGATACAAACATGTCAAGATATGGTCTGAATACCCCATTCATCAAATCCATGAAAGCTGCAGGTGCATTTGTCAATCCAAAGGACATGACAAAGAACTCAAAATGGCCATACCGTGTCCTAAAGGCTATCTTTGGAATATCACTTTCCCTCACCTTCAAGTGATGGTAACTCGGTGTAAGGTCTATCTTGGAGAAGCAAGTGTCACCCTGAAGTTGGTCAAATAGATCATCTATTTTGGGGAGAGGATACTTATTCTTTGTTGTGACCTTGTTCAGTTGCCGGTAGTCTATGCATATTCTGTGAGACCCATCTTTATTAAGTACGAATAGGACAGGAGCACACCAAGGAGACTCTAGGCCTTATAAAACCTTTCTCTAACAAGTTTTTCAATTGTTCTTTCAACTCTGCATGGGTCATTCTATAATGTGGAAATGAAATAGGTTGGGTATCAGGAATAACATCAATCCCAAAGTCAATCTCCCTATCAGTAGGGACTCCAAATAGATCATTAGGAAACACCTGAGGAAATTCATTCACAAATAGGACTAACTCAAGAGTAGGAGATTCACTATCATTAGACTCAACTTACACGAGGTGCTAAACACAACCCTTGGTGATCAACTTTCTTGCTCGAAGATAAGAGATAAACATGCCCTTAGGTGCAACAGAACTCCCTTTACACTCTAAGACAAGTTCATTAGGAAATTAGAACTTGATAATTCGAGTTCTACAGTCAATAAAAGCATAACAGGCGTGAAGAGAATCCATGCCCAGTATCACATCAAAGTCAAACATATCCAATTCTACCAAGTCAGCTAAGGTGTCTCTACGATAAATGGACACTGTACATTACCTGTAAACTCTCTTAGCAAAGATAGACTCACCAGTAGGAGTGGAGACAACAAAAGGTTCAAGCAAACACTTGAGTAGAATTCGAAACTTACTAGACATATAAGGAGTCACAAAAGACAAAGTGGTACCTGGGTCAAGCAATGCATAGCAATCAAAAGTAACAACTCGAAGCATACCTATAACCATATCTGGTGCAACCTCCTGATCTTGTCGATTACCCAAAGCATAAAGGCGATTTATCCTGCCTCCTATACCAGTAGTAGTACCCATCTGGTGATTGCCTACTAGGGGTGCTATGGGAGACTGAGCTCTGCTGCTGCCTTCACCTCGCCTTCTCTTTGGATACTCGTAGATGAAGTGACCATCTTGTCCATATGAATAATGGACATCCTTGCCCACACGACACTCACCCAAATGAAGATTACCACACTTGTCACAATATGGCTTTCCCCTCGGACCTTGGGTCACACTGACCTGAAATTGAGAACCCTAAGCCTTGAAATACTGATAACTATGAGATTTTTTATCATACCTGTTTCGCTAAACGGGCGCACTCACTATATAAGATGCATGATGAGATGATCTCTTCTAAAAGTAGGACTTGTCCCCCTTATTCTGCGTCTGTTGGCTAGGCTCATGTCCTGCTAACTTCGACTTACTATTCATCTTATCTTCTCTATCTCTCTTCTTGTCCTCCTCTGTCTGTTGAGCATACACCATGATTCTGGAGATGTTAATGCCGAGAATCAACAAGCCAGCCTCACACTCTTTCTGCATATGTCTACCCAAACCAAACACAAACTTTCTCATCCTGGTCAATATGTCTTGGACCATTTTTGGAGCATACCTAGACAACTTAATAAACTTAAGGTTGTACTCCTTAATAGTCATCCATCCTTGCTTTAGGTTTACAAACTCATCCACCTTTGCCTCCCTCAACTCCTGAGAAAAGAAATGGTCAAGGAATGTGGCTTCAAACTCTTCCTACTCTGCAGGCTCTCATTCTCACCCCTCTTCTCCTCCTATTAGTTGCAACACACATTAGCAATGTCCTTCAGTTAGTAAGAAGCAATCTCAACTCCCTCAACCTTATCAGCATGCATAACTTTCAAGACCTTGTACATTTTATCAATAAAATTCTATGGTTTCTCCTCCACCTTCGACCCCATATACACTGGTGGGTTTATCCTCAAAAAGTCTCTAAGTCAGGTGGAAGCTGAGGGCTCCCGTGAGCTAGAAATCAGAGCTTGAGAACCTCGGCTATTACCCTGGGAGGCCACCAACTGAGTCAGCATGTTGGTGCTTCCCTAAAGTCTGCTTCAGAGCTGGGAGCTAGCTGGGGCTAAGTAGGATGTGCTTGTGGGACTCAATAGTCCTGTTAGGGCATCCCCATATCCTAGCCTCTATCTGAACTAGGGCCTCTAGTTTGGTGTTCTCAGTAGCTGGGTCTAAGGCATCTCTCTGAGCAATTGTTCTCTTTGGTGGCATTCTTTGTAAACATGTAACGCACGCGTCAAAATGAGATTTCCATAAAGTTAAACTCTATCACACAAACTTAGATCATAGAAGAATGGTAACACTTCCTATGGTCCTATAGCCTCCTCCTTATGAACTGTGTTGCACAACACACCAATAAATAAGATTTTACTAGACACGGCTTAATAGACTCCCTAGTACACTTGAACTCTATATTTTGACCAAGTTGGTCACGCCCAAGAGAGTACCTTAGACGTAGCTAGCACTAGGAGACTATTACTAGCCCCCAAGGGAACCACCTATTCTCATCTCATTCGTTGAATCAATTCATTTGTGGAAGATATTAAGAAATTAAAAAAGGCTATTGGTGGGCTATAACACTATCATAATTAGAATTATATAGAGTACGAAGGAAAAAGCAACTCAATTGTAGTAAGGAATGGGGAAAACAATCTCAACATCAACTATCAGTTGTCTATGTCTATAAAGCCTGTACAGCTATCCTCTAAAAAGGTACCATGATAGGCCAAGACTGCCATAGTCAAATAAAATTACTCAAAGTAGATAAAAAGATAAATATGTCCTCCGAAAGCAAGGGAGGACTCACCAAGTCTCTGTCTGGGGATCTGTGAACCTCAACGATTAGCCTGTTGAAGTCCTCCATCTATAGAATCTACATCATAAAATGATGCAGCGCCAAAGGGGCATTAGTACATGAAATGTATTATATGTAAAATGGGCTAAATTCAATAATGTAAACTATAACATATATAATAGCATTAGTTCACCAATCACTCAATCTCAAGTTAGTTTAAGGAATATGACTCTATCATATCGCTATCCATCAAGACATCACTCTATCACATCAATCTTGGAGTACTATCAACATGAAATCTATCTAGAATTTCTATAACCAATAATCACCACCTATGCACTAGTGATGATACAACGAAGAGATGTCATTGCCTCATCCACCTAGTACCTTGCCGGGGTAAAGGAAGAGTCTGTTAGGGATACCAAAGAAGTCTATCAAGTCTTCTATAGGACAAAAGAAACATCTGTTTTCATGGTCCAATCCTCTCCTATGCTGGCCACATAGTTAATAAGTACGAGTGGGACTTACTCTTACCTATTTCAGTGTTAATACTCCTCCCAGTACTTGATATGCTCAAAAGTCTATCAACATCAGGCTAGTTATACACCAACACCCTCCAGGTAGGAGCCTCATCACATCTGACATTCTCTCAACTCAAGGAATAGATTTTTCCTTTTAATCTCTATATCAATCTCGTTTAGAGCTCAGGGACATTAACGTCGTCTACTATAGCTATCACCATACCTATCTCAACAGTCGGACCACAACAAACAACACAATCAGACATCTCAGGCTCTAGACATCACCCCTAAGTTCATTCTTGAAGTCTTTAATGGGAAAAGTCATCTAGATTAGGTACACAATCATACAATAACATATGTATAAATAGTAACTTCAAATATGATGATCATCAATTTAAGAAAATATACAAAAATTTAAAGATAATTTTCACGGTTACATCCAATAAATCACAGGTAAGACTCATTACTTCAACTAGTCAGCCTAACTCAATAATGGGTGCACATGGGAGATCAATCCCATTCTCTGGGTAGCCTTTATATACCTAGGATTGAAGAATTCCCAACTTCCTTCACGAACCTGGCCCAGGACTTTGAAACCTTCCTCTTTCTCTTTTCTCCTTCTCTCAGATTCTCTCGTTTAGTGGATTTTTGTGAAACCCTTTTGTACGAATTTAGGCTAAGAAATACATTTTGGAGGTATTAAAATAGGTTAGAAAAATACCCAAAAATACCCTTCTCAAATTTAAAAGAAAAAATCTTAAAATGGTACACTGGTCCGTGACGCACTAGGGGCGCAAACCATTGTATTCATGAATTTTCATAAAATTTCAATTCTCGTCAAAATTTTTGAAAAACCAAAGTGTTATTCCATGCCCTATAACGACCCAACCCCAGGGCCGTGATTAGTGTCGGTTGGGCACCCAGACATACATTAAACCGAATCTTTATTCACAATAGCTAAGGAATTTCTCGAAATTTCGACAGAGTTTCCTCTGTTTTACTAACTAGCCTCACCTGCAAATAGCGAACCCAACAATAACAAATATCACTCTATATGTACATATGCGGGCCGATAAGGTCACCGCTGCGGCAGAACCGCCCAACAAATATAGTATACAAACAAGATCATACCAACATATTTTCCATACCCACATGTATCCACAGACCTCTATATACAGAAACTGGATCATAAGATGGGACAAGGCCCCATCATACCCTCAAACATGCACAAATGCAAAATACAAAAAGTACGTGTACAAGTAAATACCAAACGATCTGCTCCTGATGTAAGGCAGCACTTCAACGGTGGATGAAAGTCCTAAGAAGACGACCCTCTAACCTGTTCGTTTGTACCTACGGGCATGAATGCAGCCCTCGAAGGGAGGAGGTCAGTACAAAATGCGTACCAAGTATGTAAAGCAGAAAGTCCGAAATGTAAGTAAGAGTAATAATTCACATAAGAAAATATAGAAGTCAATTCAAACATCAAAATAATGCACATTGGACGGGAACGATGGCGACCTCCAAACTCACGCCATACCGCAGCATAACACCAGAAGTTTCAAATCTCCAACACAAATTCCAATTGTACCACAGGTGAGCCGAGGTGAACAATGGCCAAGCACTCATGTCATAGGATAGGTGAACCAGGGCGACGCGCCAAGCATTCAC
>JAOTQJ010105710.1:0-11313 GCA_025642045.1 Solanum sejunctum | reverse complement strand
AATTGACGCTACTTTGACCAAACCATATCAAGATTTATTCCCATACTATTAGTACATGTAAAATGTGGGGTGTTACACTAGGTATGCACTGGAGGTGGTTCCGAATATGAGGGCGAAAATGAGGAAATTTATATCTGGGTTGGGTTAACACGTGAAAAAAGAGTGTAAGGTGGAGTTGTTGATCCCGGGTATGGACATTTCCAGGATGATGGTCTACGCCCAACAGACTGAGGAGGATAAGAAGAAAAATAGAGAGGAATATTTGAGTAAGAAGGTCAGATCAACAGGGCTGAGTTCAGTCAAAGTAAGCAAAATAAGGGAGATAAGTCCTATTTTCAAAAGAGGTCTTCTACCTATGAACTATCTTCAGCTAATGCACTAAATCTTAGCAATCAGAGGTACGAAGGTCAGCCAAGATGTGGGGAAATAAGTCCCATACTTCTACCACAACACCACTAGCGAGAGGTAATCATAGAGGTATTGCACCAGGGGCAGGTGGTGAGACAAACCATTTGTATACAATAGGGAACTGCCAGGATCAGGAGGTTGCACCAGATGTTGTGAAGGGTATGCTTCGAGTCTTTAGCTTTCCATGTTGTGCTTTACTTGATCCAAGTACAACTTGCTTTTTTGTGATGCCATATGTGGCCAGTAGATTTGAGATTCTTCCTGAGTGTTTGCTTGAGCCATTTTTTGTTTCTACTCCTATTGGTGAGTTCATTCGAGCTAAGATGATTTATAGAGATTATGTGGTATCTATCTATCATAGGGATACTCTCGTTAATTTGATTGAGCTAGAGATAGTTGACTTCAATGTGATCCTTGGTATGGATTAGCTTCACGCCTGCTATGCCTTTATTGATTTTCAAACTCGGATTGTCAAATTCTAATTTTTCAAATGAGCCTGTTATTAAGTGGAGGGAGGATTTTTTTGAGCCAAAAGGTAAGTTTATTTCTTACTTAAAGGCTCGAAAATTGATCTCTAAAGGATGTATCTATCACCTCACGCTAGTCAAGTCCGATGATGTTGAGTCCCCTTCCCTTGAGTCTGTTCCGATTGTGAATGAGTTTCCTGATGTGTTCCCCGAGACTCTGCCTGGAGTTCCTCCTGATAAGGAATTAACTTCGTGATTGATGCTCTTCCTGACGCCCAGCCTATCTCTATTCCACTATATAGAATGGCCTCTAAAGAGTTGAAAGAGTTGAAGGAGCAGTTGAGGGACTTATTAGAGAAAGGATTCATAAGACCGAGTGTCTCTTCATGGGGTACTCCGATCCTATTCATGTAAAAAAAGGATGGTTCTTTGAGGATGTGCATTGACTACCGGCAGTTGAATAAGGTGACTACTAAGAATAAGTATCCTCTTCCAAAGATTGATGACTTATTCAACCAACTTTAGAATGCCACCATTTTATCTAAGATAGACCTCCGATCAAGCTATCATTAGTTGAAAGTGATGAAGTGTGACATCCCAAAGACGGCTTTCCAAACACGATATGATCACTTTGAGTTCTTAGTGATGTCTTTTGGATTGACAAATGCACTTGCATCTTTTATGGATCTGATGAATAGTGTGTTCTGGCAGTATCTCGACATGTTAGTGATTGTGTTTATTGATAACATTTTGGTGTACTCTAAAGATAAGGAGGAGCATGCCCATCACCTTAGGATCGCTTTGCAGATACTCCTAGACAATGAGTTATATGCGAAGTTTTCTAAGTGTATTTTTGGCTCAAATCTGTGGCTTTCTTATGCCATGTGATTTCTTGAGATGGAATCCGAGTAGATACACAAAAGATTGAGGCGGTCAAGAATTGGCCAAGTCTAACCTCACCAATTGAGATAAGAAGTTTCTTGGGTTTAGCTGACTACTATTAAAGACTTGTTGAGGAATTTTCTTTCATATCCACACTGTTGACCAAATTGACTCAGAAGAAGGTCAAGTTTAAATAGTCTGACGAGTGTGAGAGGAGTTTCCAAGAGCTAAAGATGAGGTTAACCACTGCACCCGTGTTGAGCTTGCCTGATGGGACGGATGGATTTGTGATCTATTGTGATGCTTCGAGGGTAGGTTAGGATGTGTGTTGATGCAGAAGGGGAGTTGTTGCCTATGCTTCAAGACAACTTAAGGTGCATGAGAAGAATTACCCCACTCATGATTTGGAGTTGGCAGCGGTAGTGTTTGCTCTCAAATTATGGCGCCACTATTTATATGGGGTACATATGGATGTATTCTAAATCACAAGAGCCTGCAATATGTCTTCACCCCAAAAGAGCTTAATTTGAGGCAAAAGAGATGGCTTGATTTGCTTAAGGACTACGATATGAGTATCCTAGACCATCCAGGTAAAGCTAACATGGTTGCTGATGCTCTTAGCATATTATCCATGGGAAGTACTACCCATATGGAGGAGGAGAAGAGAGAATTAACCAAGGAGGTTCATAGACTAGCATGATTGGGAGTCTAACTAGATAAGTTAGGTGAAGGAGGAGTTCATGTGCACAATGAGTCTGTATCATCCCTAGAAGTAGAGATGAAAGAGAAACAAGATAAGATCCAGTCCTATTACAATTGAAGGACGATGTGCATAAGCAGAAGGTGTTGGCTTTCGCCAAAGGGAGAGATAGAGTGTTGAGGTATCAAGGCAGATTATGTGTTCCAAATGTTGACGGGGTTCGAGAGAGGACCATGGCAGAAGCCCACAGTTTAAGATATTCTATCCACCCAGGGTCTACTAAGATGTACCATGACTTGAGGAAAATCTACTAGTGGAGAGTAATGAAGAGAGACATTAACGAGTTTGTTTCTAAGTGTCCAAACTATCAACAAGTTATAGTTGAACACCAAAGACTATGTGGAGTAGCTCGGAACATTGAGATTCCAAAATGGAAATAGGAGATGATTAATATGGACTTCATTACCAGTTTACTGAGGTCTTGTAGATAGCATGACTCTATATGGGTGATAGTTGATCGGATGACTAAGTCAGCTCACTTCTTAGCGATCAAGACGACCAACACTGCAGAAGACTATGCCTGGTTGTATATAAGGGAGATTGTTAGGTTGCATGGGTCCCTTTATCCATCATCTCAGATAGAGGAGCTCAACTCACTGCCCAATTTTGGAAGTCATTTTAGAAGGGTTTGGGTACGAAGGTGCTCCTAGCACAACTTTCCACCCTCAGACGGATGGCCAGGCAATACATACTATTTAGACATTAGAAAATATGTTGAGAGCTTGTGTTATTTATTTTAAGGGTAATTGGGATGACCACTTGCCTTTGATAGAGTTTACCTACAACAATAGCTTCCACTCGAGCATTCAGATGGCCCCTTACGAGTCACTCTATGGGAGGAGGTGTAGGTCGCCAATTGGGTGGTTTAAAGTAGGTAAAGCAGAGTTGATTGGACCGGACTTGGTTCACCAAGATATAGAAAAGGTGAAAATAATTCGAGAGAGGTTAAGGACTGCACAGAGTAGACAAAAATCCTACACAGACGTCAGAAGAGGAGACTTAGAGTTTGACGTCAATGATTGGGTGTATTTGAAAGTGTTACCCATAAAAGGTCTAATAAGGTTCGAAAAGGAAGGAAAGTTGATCCGAGGTATATTGGCCCTTATCAGATCATAAAGAGAGTGGGCAATATGGATTATAAGTTAGAATTACCCCCCAGAGTTAAAGGTCATCCACTCGGTCTTTCACATTTATATGCTTAAGAAGTGTTTGGGAGATCCACAGTTGGCAGTGCCTGTCGAGGGTATTAGAGTGAGAGCCAGTATGAGTTACGAGGACAATCAAAGAAATTATATCCGTCAAAGTATTATAGAGGAACCAATTTGTAGAAGAAGCTGCTTAGGAAGTGGAGAAGGATATGAAGGCCAAATATCCTCACTTATTCCAGCCTATCGATGATGAGAGAGTTGATGGTAAGTATCCTTTCTCTAAATTCTTGAACTTCCTATTCCTTGAATCTTTCTTTTATTCTTTGTATGATAGGGTTCGAGAGTCCGAGTGAGGATTGATGTGATGCATTGATTGTTTAATTGTTTAGTTGCTAAACTTCTTGCTTTATTGATTGCACAAGTGAGATGAGAGCTGATTGAATGTTATAGTCCACAGGTAAATTCATGCCTTTCCAAAAAATCTCTAGTTACCTATCATTCAAGGACGAATGATCCCAAGGGGGAGATATTGTGACACATCATAACTCTACCCTTATATGTACTTATGTTTCAAGCTTTATTTCTATATGTGGGAAGTGTATTATAGTCATAAGAGACGTCTAGTACTTAGACGAGTTCAAGACCTTTCTATAAATTGAGTTTTGAGTATTGGATTATACTAGGTTTACTTTAAATAATTATAATTTTTAGCACAAAAGAACTGGATAACCCACGACATACCAAAAGAAAGCCCTTTGAGTTATCTTTCCTACGCAACTGGTTTTACCCTATTTCGAGTTCAGAGTCAAAAGTTATGGCCATTTTACTGAAGACCATCAGTAAAGAGTATCACCTACAAGAACCAGTTATGAGTCTTAATTCGGACTACGACCCATATGTGCAACTCATAGAAAACATCAGAAAATTACAGATTTTAGCTTCAAATTTTACGACCACCTTCTACAAGTCGTAGAATGGGCTCTGAGTCATAGTGTGGGGTCGTCACAAGTTCTAGAGACTCCAAAAATTGGGCCAAAAGTTTACGAGAGGTTTCCTATGAGTAGTAGGACCCACTATGGGTCATAAGGTGTCCTATAGGCTACTTCGACGACTTTTGAAGGAAGGATATTTTAGTCCTTTTCTACCAGTTCTAAGCATAGGATCGACGTTTTTATACCTAAATCAGTCCCAAATCATATCAGATGGCCTCTTTGGTGTTAAAATATCCTCTCTAAGGCATTGAAGAGAAATTCAAGAGAGGAAGATGGGCTAGGGTTTGAAGAAGAACTTGAGAAATCTTCCAATTTCTTCCAAGATACTTCAAGATTCTACTCTCCCAAGTATTTAAGGCTTATCAAAGTATGAATTTCTTTCTTCACACGCCTTTTTCCATTATCTAGAGTCAAGATTTAAGGAGAGTTGAGATTTTTCAGAAATTTCTTCTATTTTAATATTGTATCTTTGTATTCATCATGAGGGCTTATTTTACATTACATTACATGAGATAATTCTTATATTTTCATAAGCAAGAATGAGAGATGTATACATGTATTTTCATTCTTGATAGTATGAACCCTAGTTTACATGTTTCCATGAAATTTTATGTATAAATTAGGCATATTGTGTTTGGTAAATTGAGCATATTGAATTGAGTGGATTGATGCATATTGAGTGAAGTAACTTGAGTATACATGAGCACGAAGAGTAACTTGAGTATACATGAGCACGAAGAGTATACATGAGCACGAAGAGTATGTTGCTTTATTGAGTCACATACATTATGATATATGATGTCTTGATTGTATTACATGACGAGTTGATTGAATTAGTCTAAATAACCATTTGTGTCTAAGTCAAGTTAATCATTTGCGTTGATTGATTGAATTATTGAGTTGAGTTATGAGTAGATGATGAGATAATGATAAGATGATGATGAGTTGATTTACGATGATGATGAGTCAATAATGACTTAATTGATGAGTTCAGCATGATTTAGTCTTGGAAAAAGTATCGAACACCGAGCGAGGAGCAGGTATACTTCTATTTTAATCCACAGAACTGTGTTACCAGCATAGGATAGTCATTACAGCTAGTCTAACGGCTCCTGTCCCGCAAGTGGACATTTATTATGGATCCGAGAGAGAGTTAATCGCCCTTTTTCGTGGCAAGTTAAGGGCCAGCGTGGCAGCGATGCTGATTCGTTGTGCATCACCTAACTTAAGGTGTTGCGATGAGGATGTCAGTTAAGAGATACTCCCAAGCAACCTTGATTGAGCATAATATTTTAAAATGAGTCTATTTACCATATACATATTTTTAAAGCATGATTTACTTCAAATATGCATACATTTAGTTGAGCATGCGTTGTTGAGTTGAGATGAATAAGTTGAGCCTTATTTTCTTGAGCCATTTTACATACTAGTATATTCTAGTATTGACGTCCATTTAGGTTTGCATCATTTTATGATGCAGATACAACAGATAGAAGGCTTAAGGACGCGCATTGTTGAGGTCTGGACCAATACATCCCTCGAGTTTGGTGAGCCCTCCTAGTATCCTGGAGGAGCCCTTTTATCTTTCATTATTTTGAGTACTTTTCTTTTTTTGATTAAGGTGTCCATGGTCTATCATGGCACATTTATAGATTAATACGTAGAGGCTTCATAGACATTTGAGTGGAGGTTTTGGATAAGTCTCTGTATCTAAACTATTTCTATTGATACTATGATACAGTAGAGTTATTTCTATATGTGTATATGCTCATCTTTTAAGCTTATTTATTGAGTTATTCTTCCTTTGTTGAGTTTGATGTGATGATGAGGTCAAATGGTTCTTTTGCAGACTAACAATGATCCCTGAATACCAGTCATGCCAAGGGTATTCTCTCAGGGCGTGACAGCACGTCACGTGCAAAGCACGCCACGCACAAAGCACGTCACATGCAAACCACTTTAGTTTTATATACACTAGTACATTACTAACTTTACTAAATTTACTTAAATTGTCTTTCAAATCAAATGATCCTAAATTTGTTGGAACTAGTCTTCAAACCTAACAATCCTAAATTTGTCCATCCAATAAGCTCTTATGTTAGCATAATGCTCCAATAGAACATGTGACATTTGTTCTAAAATTGAGTTCAAGTGTTAATATAATACTCTCGTAAAACACGTGACATTACTTCAAAAATCAAGGTCTACCATCAGCATTACTCCTCCTCCCATACCTTCAAAAAAGACGTGGTGTTAGTTCAAAAATATTTTTAAAAGGCGAAGAATGGACTTCATCCAAACATCTTATTTTATATATCTTTACCTAGTTTAGTTTGCCATGCCTGCCGCCTAGTTTACTTCACCATGCCCGTTGCTTAGTTTACTTCATTACGCCAGCCGCCAAACATAAAATGTTCTATAGTTTATAAACAACCCTTAATTTTTCTTTAGATAAATCAAATCTATGCCACCATCATTCGAGAAGCATCCATGAGAATGAAAGTTCATTTGTTTTTTTTCCTTCTGAATGCACAAACTTTCTTCCAAAAGATTATCTACAAATTTAGCCATTTGAAACTTTATTGGAAGTTTATTAATTACTAATCAAAGTTCAAAATCTACCATTGGTTGCTTAAAAAGTTAATTTTAAACGTCAAGAAATGTCCCTCATTTAATTTTTTTTTAATCATAGATTTATTATAATAATTGCACTTTATTACTCATTACATACATATTTCCATAGAATTTTAATCATTCTAACATATCTATAAAAATACACATGAAACATACGCGAAACGTGCATCATGTGCAAAGCACGCCACGCGGAAAGCATGCCCACGTGCAAACCACTTTTCTAGAAACTAGTTCTATATACACTAGTACATTACTAACTTTACTAAATTTACTTAATGTCTTCCGAATCCAACGATCCTAAATTTGTCCATCCAAATAAGCTCTAGTGTTAGCATAATGCTTCCATAGAACACGTGATATTTATTCAAATATTAAGTATAAGTGTTAATATAATACTCTCGTAAATCACGTGACATTACTTCAAAAATTGAGGCCTAGCATTAGCGTAACTCCACCCCCTGCACCTTCGTAAAAGACGTGGTGTTAGTTCAAAAACATTTTTAAAAGGTGAAGAATGGGCTTCATTTAAACATGTCATTTTATATATTTTTACCTAGTTTAGTCTGCTACGCTCACCGCCTAGTTTACTTCGCCATGCCCGCCGCCTAGTTTACTTTGCCATGCTCGCCACCTGAAAAGAAAAAAGAGTAAAAAATTCTATGGTTTATAAAGAATCCTTCATTTTTCTTTAGAGAAATCAAATCTGTGCCACCATCATTCGAGAAGCATCCATGAGAATAAAAGTACACTTGCTTCTTCCCTTTTGAACGCACAAACTTTCTCCCAAAATATTATCTAAAAGTTAACCATTTACAACTTTATTGAAAGTTTATTAATTATTAATCAAAGTTTAAAAGCTACTGTTAGTTGCTTAAAAAAATTAATTTTAAATGTCAAGATATGTCCTTCAAAAATTGAGGTCTAGAGTCAGCATAACTCCGCCTCCTTCACCTTCGTAAAAGACGTCATATTAGTTCGAAAATGTTTTTAAAAGATGAAGAATGGGGTTCATCCAAACATATCATTTTATATATCTTTACCTAGTTTAGTCTGCCACGCCCGCTGCCTAGTTTACTTTGCCATGCCCTCCGCTTAGTTTACTTGGCCATGCCCGCTGTCTAAAAGGAAAAATGAATAAAAGGGTTTGTAGAGAAACCCTCATTTTTCTTCAGAGAAATCAAATTTATGCCACCATTATTCGAGAAGCATCCATGAGAAAGAAAGTACATTTGCTTCTTCCCTTTTGAATGCACAAACTTTCTCCCAAAAGATTATCTAAAAATTAATCGCTTGCAACTTTATTGAAAGTTTATTGATTACTAATCAAAGTTCAAAAGCTAAAGTTGGTTGCTTTAAAAAAGTTAATTTTAAATATTAAGATATGTCCTCATTTGGTTATTTTTTTAATCAAGATTTATTATAATTGTTGCAGTTTATTACTCATTACATACATGTTTTCATAGAATTTTAATCATTCTAATATATCTTCAAAATTTCACATGAAACATACCACAAATCACGCCACATGCAAACCACTTTACTAAATTTACTTAATTTGTCTTTCGAATCCAACGATCCTAAATTTGTTGGAACTTATCTTTGAACCTAACAATCCTAAATTTGTACATCCAAATAAGCTCTAGTGTTAGCATAATGCTCCCATAGAACACGTGACATTTATTCGAAATTGAGTTCAAGTATTAATATAATGCTCTCATAAAACACGTGGCATTACTTCAAAAATCAAGGTCTAGCGTCAGCATAACTCCACCTCCTGCACCATCGTAAAAGACGTGGTATAAGTTTGAAAACATTTTTAAAATGAGAAGAATGGGCTTCGTCCAAGCATGTCATTTTATATATCTTTACCTAGTTTAGTCCGCCATGCCCGCCTATTTCACTTCGTCACGCGCCCCGCCTAAAAAGAAAAATAAAGGAAAAAATCTAGGGTTTATAAAGAACCCTTCATTTTTTTTAAAGAGAAATCAAATCAATGCCACCATCATTCGAGAAGCGTATATGAGATTGAAAGAACATTTGGTTCTTCCCTTTTGAATGCTCAAACTTTCTCCCAAAAGATTATCTAAATATTAGTCATTTGCGACTTTATTGGAAGTTTATTAATTACTAATCAAAGTTCAAAAGCCACTGCAGGTTTCTTTAAAAAATTAATTTTAAACGTCAAGATATGTCCCTCATTCGAGTTTTTTTTATCATAGATTTATTGTAATTGTTGCACTTTATTAATCATTACATACATGTTCCCATAGAATTTTAATCATTCTAACCTATCTATAAAAATTTAGATGAAATACAGGTGCAAAGTACGTCAATTG
This sequence comes from Solanum sejunctum, assembly GCA_025642045.1. Lineage (NCBI taxonomy): Eukaryota > Viridiplantae > Streptophyta > Magnoliopsida > Solanales > Solanaceae > Solanum > Solanum sejunctum. The sequence continues at coordinate 1,686 of JAOTQJ010105710.1, read as the reverse complement.
CAAAGCACACCACGCGCAAAGCATGCCACGTGCTAACCACTTGTCTAGAAACTAATTCTTATATACACTAGTACATTACTATCTTTACTTAACTTACTTAATTTATCTTTCGAATCCAACAATCCTAAATTTATCCATCCAAATAAACTCTAGTGTTATCATAATGCTTCAATAGAACACGTGACATTTATTCAAAAGTTAAGTGCAAGTGTTAATATAATACTCTCGTAAAACACGTGACATTACTTCGAAAATCGAGGTCTAGCATTAGCATAACTCTACCCCCACAACCACCTTCGTAAAAGATGTGGTATTAGTTCGAGAACATTTTTAAGAGGCTAAGAATGGGCTTCATCTAAACATGTCATTTTATATATTTTAACCCAGTTTAGTTTGCCACGCTCACCGACTAGTTTACTTCGCCATGTCCACTGCTTAGTTTACTTCGCTATGTCCACCGCCAAGTTTACTTCGCCACGTCCGCCACCTAAAAAGAAAAAAGAATAAAAAATTCTATGGTTAATAAAGAATCCTTAATTTTTATTCAGAAAAATCAAATCTATGCCACAATCATTCGAGAAGCATCCATGAGAATGAAATTACATTTGCTTCTTCCCTTTTGAACACACAAACTTTCTACCAAAATATTATCTAAAAATTAGCCATTTGTGACTTTATTGGAAGTTTATTAATTACTAATCAAAGTTTAAAAGCTACTGTTAGTTGCTTAAAAAATTAATTTTAAATGTCAAGATATGTCCTTCATTTGTTATTTTTTATCATAGATTTATTATAATTATTGCACTTTATTATTCATTATAAACATGTTTTCATAGAATTTTACTCATTCTAACATATCTCCAAAAATTAAGATGAAACATACGCGTAAAGCACGTCACGTGCAAAGCACGACACTCCCAAAGCACGCCACTCGCAAAGCACGCCACATGCAAACCACTTGTCCAGAAACTAGTTCTATATACACTAGTACATTACTAACTTTGCTAAATTTACTTAATTTGTCTTTCGAATCCAAAGAACCTGAATTTGTTGGAGCTTGTCTTTGAACCTAACAATCCTAAATTTGTCTATCCAAACAAGCTCTAGTGTTAGCATAATGCTTCCATAGAACACGTGATATTTATTCAAAAATTGAGTTCAAGTGATAATAAAATGCTCTCGTAAGACACGTGATATTTCTTTGTAAATCGAGGTCTAGCGTCAGCATAACTCCACATCCCACACATTCGTAAAAGACATCATATTAGTTCAAAAATATTTTTAAAAGATGAAGAATGGACTTCATCCAAATGTATGTTATTATATATCTTTACCTAGTTTAGTCCGCCATGCCTGTAGCTTAGTTTACTTTGCCGTGATCGCCACCTAGTTTACTTCGCCATGCCCCCCACCTAAAAACAAAAAAGAAAAAAAAATTCAGAGTTTATAAAGAACCCTTCATTTTTATAAAAGACAAATCAAATCAATGCCACCATCATTACAGAAGCATATATGAGAATGAAAGAATATTTGGTTCTTCCCTTTTGAATGCTCAAACTTTCTCCCAAAAGATTATCTAAAAATTAGTCATTTGCGACTTTATTGGAAATTTATTAATTACTAATCAAAGTTCAAAAGCCACTGTAGGTTTCTTAAAAAAATTAAATTTAAACGTCAAGATATGTC
>JAOTQJ010105699.1:0-11314 GCA_025642045.1 Solanum sejunctum | reverse complement strand
CAAGCAGAAAAGATAACATGGGAGGCTGAGGACGCAATAAAATCAACATACCCTTACTTATTTGAAACTAAGGAGGAAGTCCAACATACAAAGTTGGGACACTAATAGGTACGTGTGAATGAATACTTAGTGTGTTGTCAAAAATTTGTTAAGTAAATGACTAAACTTAGTTAAGCTATCCAGTTGTACTAACATTCGAGGGCGAATGTTCCTAAGGGGGGAGAATGTAACACCCTACATCTTACATGTACAAGTTCTATGCAAATGAAACATGACATGGTTTGGTTAAATTAGCTTCCATTTTTAAAAGTGTTTGAATCTTATATTAGAGGGCGATATGTGCATCTAACGCTTAAGAGGATCAAGTGTCTATAAGTCTTATATCAATTTGAGGAGATCACGACCCTAAAAAAAGTGAGAGAATTGAGGTACTTGCAGGACTTAGGAAGCTAGCTTGTGAGTCACCTACTTGCTTAGCTTAAACTTGCTAGCTAGACGAAGACGAGATCTAACGCCGAATTTATCTAAGTCCGATAAAGAATAAACTCCAAGTGAAGGATGTAATATTGGAATATGTTGTAGCTTCATAAATGAACAATATTTTTAGCCCAATAAGAATAGAAAAGGGCCCAATACCATTACAATTCATTTGATAATTTAGGCCCAACTAACTAAACAAAAAGGGGAAAAATGGGCAGTAAAGGCCAATCAATTTGCAACCCATTAAGGCCCAAGTGAATGGAAAAATGGTACATGACTAAATTGATAAAATAAGGCTAAATATTCAAGATAAATTCGGCCAAAGGATCCTTTAAAAAGGTCTTACAAGTATCACCTTTAAATTATTCCTAACTTGGAAAAAAATCAGCTTTCACAAGCTTTCTCTCTACTCTTTCTTAGTCTTGCAAAGTAGCCACAAGGAGACTTTTAGGATCTTGAAGAGGCCTTACACCTTGAAGGTAATGGTAGGTAAGTTTACTTATGTGTTTAGTATGGTTTTCTTATAAAAAACAAGAGACTATGTTAGTTAGGTATATGTTGAAACCTTTGGACAGCATGTGGTCCAAGGGTTGTTGTATACCTTTTTTGTTTATTTGGGAGCTTTTCTTTACTTGATGGGCTTGATTATGAAACAAGCTTGATTTTGTTAATTGGTTTCAGTTTTGTAAGGATGTATAAAGGTCGTCTGCACTGTTTGGTTATACGTAAACAATCGAGGTTTATCGTGTTATCCTAAGTGTGTTGTTTGTAGAAATTATGGGTTGATTGATTGAGGACTATGGCCTCACGTCCTACACCTATTTTGAGGACTATTTTTGAATTTTTTTTAGGACTATTTTAATGTATAAATATTATGGGAATAGTTTGGTTGAAGTTGGTAAAGGTTTGGAATTGTTGACGTAGTAATGTAGCAAAGGAACATAATGTTATGCTGCCTACTTGTATGTTGTGTATAATTATTATGTGTTGTGAGTTGTGAGTTGTTGTAAGAATGTTAAGGGTATAAAACAAGATGTATATGACATGTACATAAGAATGGTTGTTAGAAAATACGATTATGAGTGAAAAGGTTGAAGGAATTCCTTTAGGTCGCTGATTGTAAGCTTGCTGCCCGGGTGTTGGTTTTTATGATATTGGGCTATCAAAAAGTGTTTTTTCATACTAATAATAGTCTTATTGCCTAATATATTGTAGATAAATATTTGGGTGAAAAATTGGTCACTCCAATATAATAAAAAGGTAATACAACGAGGTATGTAAGAGTAATTGATTTCATATTAATTAGCATAAAACATAGATTCCTTTTTGGCACATAAAGGATCTTACTAACTCCAACATAACTATTCACCGTGTCTCCACTCTTTTACATGTTGATATTCTCCCATACATAGTAATCTTCAAATCTGCATACATACATGGATACCAAGTTACATGGGTTCTTGTTGCTAAATAAAGTTCACGAGTTATTTCATCTCATACGCATTTCATTATTTGTATAATATACTGTTTTCATTGTTATATTGTCTATTTACATGTCAGATGCTACATCTACAGTCCTACAACTCCAATATTATGACCACCAAAAGAATTATCTCAAAGTTAATTAAAATGTAAAGTATATTACTTATTGATGGGTGGTAACCCGAGGGGTGGAAGAATCACCTAGCCAGGGTCGATCCTATCACGGGAGGCTAGCCAAAGGGGTGAAAGGAAAAGCCTAGCCACGGCTAATCCTAATATAGATTTATCACTGATCAGCTGGTCATTTGTATTACATGTTGTGTACAAATTATACAGTAAAAGTAAAGTAATAAAAAGAACATAAAGTACATGACCCCGCAGTATAACTAAAGGTGGTATCTTATCCTACACCAGTGCATAGTTTCATTTGAGTTGTTACTTCATATACAGTATTTCATGCCTTACATATTCAGTATATTATCTTGTAGTGATATCCCTTATGAGGTACCTACATTTCATAGTGCAGGTACAGGTACTAGTAAATATCCCCAGTAGGAGTGCAGGATATCCACTTGTTGTTACCAAGCTCCAGGTTGCTTTAGAGCTTTGTGTGTCTAGAGCTTATATTTTTATATTGTATAGTTAGTTAAGGCGTGGCCTATCCCGACCCTTATCAGATACTTTTCCTTATCTAAAGGCTTTGTAGACTATGTAAATTAAAATGTGGTCATGTCTAATACTTTAGACAACATGGCCTCAACGGCCTAGTCATATGCATTTCCTTTTGGATTGTTATTATTGCTTACCTTTTTAAAAGCATGTTGAATGTAGTAATCCCTTATAATATGTATAGAAAGTTCATGGATACAGGTTGGTTCTCCCGAGCCTTATCGGTAACGGGTTCCAATCTGCCTTAATGGGACTTTAGGCGTGATAGAAACCAACTTACAAGTTCCAACATCAACATATGACTCTAGTCTATGAAGCCTCAATCACTATTAGGTGGTGCAAATAATAGACCTATGGCTACCTCAATAAAAATAAAAAGATAAGCAAAACTAACTCTAAAGCAGGATGAAAATAATATAATGAATCCTTTGAAGTAGGGGAGGCTCACCAATCTTCTAAATGCTCGAAGGTACTCACCGATTCGTCTACTGATGACCTCTATATGCGTATCTATATCATAATACGATGCAGCCTAAAAGGGGAAATTAGTACTTGGAATATACTGGTATGTAAAATAGCTAAGTGAAACCGAAATAGGTAGAATAATATAGAAACAACAATCCACATCAATATAGAAATCAATTAACATGTCAAATGTCCATCTAAAGAAAGAATAAAGAGTAGATACGTGACTCATCAATCAATCAACTCATCAATCAAATCAAACTCATGTCATAGGGACTCATCTCAAAGAAACTCAACTCATCGCATCTCATCTCGGCTCAAAGGGTCTCATCTCAACTTATCTCATCTCATCTCATCTCATCTCAGATTAATCAGCTTAGGAACTTTCTGGGAGTTTCTCTTAACCGACAACAACTACTTATGAGCCAAGGGTTGTACAATAATCACGTTGATGTTGCCACAACCATCTCGTATTTTCTAGGTTGGGATGAATATTATCCACAAGGAATCTGAACTCAGCCATTCCCTATTGATTTCGTAGATGTAAACTCAAGAGGGGACCATGAGATATAATGGTTCAATCCTTACCTAAGCTGGACCAGCATAGGTAATGAGTGCAAGTGGGACTCACGATTACAAATTTTGATTCTTGATACTCCTTCCAAGACTCAATAATCATAAGACTCCTCATTGCCATCTCAAGTAGCCTCATTATGATACTCATCATCTCAATTGGTCTCATGTTGACTCTCATCATCTCAATTAGTCTCATAGAGACTCTCATCATCTCAATTAACTCAAACTCAAGGGTCCTCTATTATTTTAGGGACTTTAACTCATCTCAATGCACTTAATCCTCCTCTAAGAACTGAAGGACTCAGATTCAATTAGAAGAAGTCGTTTGGACATAACATCAAGAACTCAATTATGAAGACTTATAAGATCATCAAGCTCAAATAACTCAACCTCATACTCACATCAAGATTCTTGTTATCATACGCACATCAAGGCTCTAGACTCCATCCCTAGGTTCATTCATGCATGCTTTCAAAAGTTAACATATGGTGTTTATATAATATCTCATGAAAAGTATTCAGTTCAAGAAAACAAGTTTATGATAATCATCAACATATGAAAATACATGTAATAGATACAATTTTCAAGAAAAAAATTAAGAAAGTATTGCAAGAAACATGTATGGGGACTCATGTACTCTCAACTCATCTATGAACATCTATGGGGCACATGAGAGAACAATCTGAAGCTTTTATTTAGACTTACATCCCAGGGATAAAACTCCTCAAATCACCCATCAAGAATTCTCTAATCTCACATTCTTCTTTTTTCTCTCTCACAAGCCCTAACCTTCAAGTATTGTGAAGAAGGACTTAGAATAGGGGTTTTGACCTTATTTACTCCTCCAAATGACCCATATGATTCATGGATTAAGTTTAAAAGAGGTGGGAAAAATTCTAGAATGCCCCTCAAAAGATTTAAAATTTTTAAACTTGGTGGAATAGGTAAGGATAACAGGTCGCGACACGGACCTATTGCGAACCTGTGAATTTCAAAAACTCAATCCCATTGAAAATTGAGGAAATATATAAGTGTGGGTCCACATCATGGAGCTATTACGTACCCTCACTATTTTAGGTCCGCGTTGAGTCCATGTTATGGACCTATCCCATACCCTTACTGTTTCTAGTAAATTTTGTGAAAATTATTTTTTGTCTCAATTGCTCTTAAATCAGGTTGAGACCATTTTCTAACTCAATTTTCCGTGCTGATCGCAAATCCAATTTTAGATTTTCTATTTGATCTTGGGAAGATGCACTACGTGCACATCTCCATTCTAGGGGTATTTTGATAATTTTATCGGGTGTTACATCATCTCCCACTTAGGATCATTTGTCCTCGAATGATGAGTAAGGGTGGATATCTAGGCATGAATAGACTCAAACTCCTCTCAACATTCAATCTATCTTTCAACTCCTCATTTCTATCAATAATCTCTAATCGGACTCAAGAGTAGAGAATCAACAAGAACATATAATCAATTTGGTCATGGGTAAGGACTTTACCTTCCACATTCTTATCCAATGGCATGAATAGATGCGAATATTTTGCTTTCATCTCTTCCTCAGCTTCCCATGTGGCCTCCTCAATGAATTGATTCTTCCACAGGACTTTAACTGAGGCTATCTCTTTGGTTCTTAATCTGCAAATCTAACAATCAAGGAATTGGAACGAAATTTCTTCTTATGTCAAACTATCCTTCGCTCTGATGCACTCCACAGGGATTATCAAGTTAGGATCTCCCAAGTATTTCTTCAACATTGATACATGAAACACTGGATGAATACCATCTAACTTACAAGGCAACTCTAATTCATAAGCAACCTTCCCAACCCACTTCACAATCTAATAGGGTCTAATATAACATGGACTTAATTTGCCCTTTTTCCAAAATCTCATGACACCCTTCATAGGTGACACTTTCAAATATACCTAGTCATTCACTTTAAAATCCAAACCCCTCATACTCACATCGGTGTAGGATTTCTGGTGACTTTGCATAGTCTTCAATCGCTCTCTAATGATCTTAACCTTCTCCATTGCATGATGGACAAGGTCAGGCCCAATCAACTCTGCTTCTCCAACCTCGAACCATCCAATTGATGATCTACGTCTCCTCCCATATAAAGCTTCATAGGGAGCTATCTGAATAATTGCATGATAACTATTGTTATATGCAAATTCAATCAACGGTAGGTGCTCATCCCAATTTCCCTTGAAATCAGAACGCAGGCTCTCAACATATTTTCCAACGTCTGAATTGTACACTCTACTTGGCCATTAGTCTGTGGATGGAAAGTTGTACTCAAATTCACCTTCGTACCCAATCTTTTCTGAAACAATCTCTAAAATTGGGAGATGAATTGAGCTCCTCTATCCGAGTTGATGGACAAGGGAACCCCATGCAACCTTACAATCTCTTGGATATATATCTTGGCATGCAACTCTGCAGTGTTAATTGTGTTAACCACTAAGAAGTGAGCTGATTTTGTCATCCTATCCACAATTACCCATATTAAATCATGTTTGTTTCGAGACCTAGGTAGACCAGTAATGAAATCCATATTGATCATCTCCCACTTCTATTCTAGAATCTCAAAATTTTGAGCTAATCCACATGGCTTTTGGTGCCCAACATTCACTTGCTGACAGTTGGGCACTTGGGAACAAATTCCCTAATATCCCACTTTATTCCACTCCACCAATAGACTTCTCTAAAGTCGTGATACATTTTGATAGAGCCAGGATGAATGGAATACCTAGTACTATGAGCTTCAGCCATGATTCTATATCATATACCATCAACATCTAGGATGCACAATCTACTTTGGTACCTCAACAGCCCATCTCTCCCTTTGGAGAAAACCATCACTTTTTGTTTATGGACAACCTCCTTCAATTGTAGTAAGATAAGATCTCAGTCTTGCATTTCTTTCACCTCTGCCACCAAGGATGAAGCAGACCCATTCTAGACATTGACTCCTCCCTCATCATTTTCCTCAAGTTGGAATACTAGTTGAGCTAACCAGTGCACTTCTTTAGCTAGCTCCTTCTTTTCTAACTCCACATGGGCTATGCTACCCATTGACAACATGTTAAGAGCGTCAGCAACAATGTTAGCTTTACCTAGGTGGTGGAGAATGCTCATGTAATAATCCTTAAGTAACTCTAACCATTTTCTATGTTGCAAGTTGAGATCTTTCTGACTAAAGACATACTTCAAGCTCTTGTGTTCAGCGAACACATCCACATGCACTCCAAACAAGTAGTGACGCTAGATTTTGAGTATGAACACCGCTGCCGCCAACTCAAGATCATGGGTTGGATAGTTCCTCTCATGAATCTTATGTTTTTTGGAAGTATAGGCTATCACATTCCCTCTCTGCATCAACACACATCCTCATCCGACTCTCAAAGCATCGTAATAGATCACAAAATCTTCTGTTCCATCGGGCAAGGTTAGGATTAGTGTAGTGATCAGTCTAGTCTTCAACTCTTGTAAACTTTTCTCACACTCATCGGACCATTAAAACTTGACCCTTTTTTGAGTCAACTTTGTCAATGGTGCAAATACGAAAGAAAATCCCTTAACAAATCAGCGATAGTTGCCTGCCAACCCCAACAAACTCCTTATTTCAGTTGGAGAGGTTGGTCTGGGCCAATTCTTAACTGCTTCAATCTTTTGAACATCCATTCAAATACCATCACTAGAGATAATATGTCCTAGGAAATCCACAGATTGAGGCCAAAATTCATATTTCAAAAATATTGCATACAACTCATAGTCCTTAAGGGTTTGAAGGATTATTCTGAGGTATTTTGCATGCTCCTCTTTATCTCTTGAATACACCAAAATATCATCAATAAACACAATCACAAACATATCCATATATTGTCTAAAGACTCTATTTATCAAATTCATAAAGGCTGCAGGTGCATTCATCAACCCAAAAAATATGACCAAGAACTCAAAATGGCCATATCTAGTCCTAAAGGTTGTGCTTGGAATGTCACATTTCCTCACTTTTAACTGATGGTAATTGGATTGAACGTCTATCTTTTAGAAATAAGAGGCACCCTGAAGTTGGGCAAAAAATTCATCTATCCTTGGGAGATGATACTTATTGTTTATGGTAACCTTATTCACTTACCTATAGTCAAAAAATATTCTGAGAGACCCATCTTTCTTTCACACGAATAGGACAAGTGCACCCCACGGAGAAACACTCGTCCTTATGAAGTCCTTAGCTGACAAATCTTTTAATTACTCCTTCAATTCTTTAAGTTCGGTGGGGGCTATCCTATAAGGTGGAATTGAGATAGACTGGGTTCAAGAAGAACATCAATCCCGAAATCAATATTCTCTATCAGAAGGGACTTCAGGCAGGTCCTCAGAAAATACTTCTGGAAACTCATTCATGATCGGAACTGACTCGAGAGTTGGGGGCTCAACATCATCAAATTTAACCCTCATGAGGTAGTAAATACACCCCTCGGCAAACATCTTTTTGGCTCTAAGGTATGATATAAGCTTTCCTTTAGGTACTACGAAATCACCCTTCCACTCTAGAATCGGTTCATTTGGAAATTAAAACTTAATGGTTCGGGCTCTATAATCAATGGAGGCATAATAGGCGTGGAGCCAATCAATGTAGAGGATTAAGTCAAAATCTATCATATTTAGCTCAATCAGAATAATGATAGTATCCCTATGATAGATGGACACTAGCAAGCTTTTTAAACTTTCTCAAATCGAATAGACTCACCCACTTGAATAGAAACATCAAAAGAGTCAAGAAGACTCTCAGGGGTTCTATCAAATCTACTGGCCACATAAGGAGTTACAAAATATAATATGGCACCAGGAGCCATCAACACATAACAATCAATAGAAAAGACTTGAGTGATACCCGTCATAACATCTTAGAAGTTCTCCTGATCATGTTGACTACCTATGGCATACAATCAGTTTGTAGATTCGCTTGTGCCTGAAGTGATACCTTTTTTATTCCCCTTAGCTGGTGAGGATGGTACAAAACATTGAGCCCTGTCAGCTTACTTTCGAAAGTTTCTCTGATAATTCCTTACTTAACCATACCAGAAGCATGCATCAATCCCCTTACAACACCTACCTAAGTGTAGCTTACCATATGTACCACATGGTGGCTTTCCTCATGAACCTTGAGTGACACTAGCTTAGGACTGAGATCCATTAGCTCTAAAATTCTAAGACTTTTGATCATTTCTGACTCTAGGTGTAGCTGCACTAGCAGATGATGGTACTGGAAACCAATTTCCATTACCTCTATTCCTAACCCCATGGCTGGATGTTTTGGTCTTTTCTAAACTCCTCTTTGTCATGTTGCCTCTCCTCATCAGCTTGTTGCACAAAGGTCATCAATCTACCAATATCCATATCACTCGCAAGCATTGCTCCCCTCCCATCCTCTTTGGACCTCTATTTAACCCATCGACATACATCCCCATCCTCTCCCTTATATCAGTAACCATGTCCTTAACATAGCGAGATAGTTGTGTGAACTTCAGCGCATATTTTCGTATAGTTATGGATCCCTATTTCATGTTTAAGAACTCTCTTACCTTTACCTCTCTCCTCTACATTGGGGAAGAAATGTCCTAAGAAAGCTTCCTCGAATAAAGCCCAAGTCATCACTGGGGCATTCTCTCCTCTACCCTTCTTCCACTGGTCATACCATAGTCTAGCCACCCTCTTTAGTTGATAAGCAGCTATGTCCAATCTATTAGCATCGGCCACATGCATCACTTGGAACACTTTCTGAAGCTCCTTCACATAGTTCTTAGGATCCTTAGTAGATGCAGACCCTGTGAACTCAGGCGAATTCATCCTTAAGAATTTTGGGACTCTAAAAGTGTCATGAGTATCTTGTTGGGCCGCTCTTGGTCTCGCAGCAGGTGCTGTGATAGCCTAGGATACAGTTTGGATAGCGTAGTAAACCTCAACATTGGAGACCTCATCTTATGGGTGCTACGCAACAGGGATAGCTTGACCCACAGGAACCTCATGTCCTTGAGGCTCAGGTGGATTGACATTCTGTCTGGCTGGACGCCCTCTACCTCTGATGGCTCTTCTGGGAGGCATGATCACAATTCTGCAATGTGCAAAACATGAATTCGAATAGAACTTTCATAGAGTGTAACTATATAGCATAATTTAGAACATGAATTAAGAGAAATAATTCCTAATGTCCTATAGCCTCCTGTTTATCAAGTGTGGTCGACAACACACCTATAAACAAGACTCTATTAGATACGTCTTCATAGACTCTATAGGACACTTGAACTCGTGCTCTAATACAAAGTTTGTCACGCCCCGGGAGGGGACCTAAGACATGCCCGACACCCAGATACAATTGCTAGTCCCTAGGCGAACCACTTGGCCTCATCACATTCGTCCATTCATACATTCTACAAATCAATGAAATACATAAGGAATAAATGGACACAACTAATCATCTAGTCTCAAATAATAATATAATGAAAGGATAGTAGAAAGAAACCAACTCACAAGTTAACATCAATATCTGACTATAGTCTCTGAAGCCTCTATCACTATTAGGTGGTGCCAATGACAGACCCATGACCTCATTAATCTACTGAATGCTCGAAGGTCCTCAATGATTTTTCTATTGATGACCTCTATCCTGCATATCTACATCATCATACGATGCAGTCCAAAAGGAAACATCAGTACTTGCAATATATTGGTATGTAAAATAGCTAAGTGAAACCGAAATAGGTAGAATAATATAGAAATAATAATCCACATGAATATAGAAATCAATCAACATGTCAAATGTCTATATAAAGAAAGAATAAAGAGTAGACAAGTGACTCATCAACCAATCAACTTATCAATCAAATTAGACTCATCTCAGAGGGACTCATCTCAAAGTACCTCAACTCATCTCATCTCATCTCAACTCAAAGGGTCTCATCTTAACTCATCTCATCTTGTCTCATCTCATCTTATCTCAGATTACTCAATTTAGGAACTTTCTGGGAGTTTCTCTTAACCGACAATAACTACTTATGAGCCAGGAGTTGTATAATAATCACATTGATGTTGCCATAGCCGTATTTGTACTTGCCAAGCAAGGAACAAATATGATCCACAAGGAATCTAAACTTAGTCATCCTCTATTGATTTCAGGGATATAAACTCGAGAAGGGACCATGAGGTATAATGGTTCAATCCTCTCCTATGCTAGGTCGGCATAGGTAATGAGTGCAAGTGGGACTCACTCTTACTTATTTTGATGCTCGATACTCCTCCCAAGACTCAATGATCATCAGACTCCTCGTCACCATCTCAAGTAGCCTCATAGAGGCACTCATCATCTGAATTTGTCTCATGGAGACTCTTATCATCACAATTAGTCTCATGGAGACTCTCATCATGTTAATTAAATCAAACTTAAGGGTCCTTTATTTCTTCAGGGACTTTAACTCATCTCAATGCACTCAATTCTCCTCTAAGAACTTAAGGACTCAAATCATTAATTAGAAGAAGTCATTTGGACATAACATCAAGAACTCAATTATGAAGACTCATAGGATCATCAAGCTCAAATAACTCAACCTCATACTCACATTAAGATTC
>JAOTQJ010105678.1:0-11315 GCA_025642045.1 Solanum sejunctum | reverse complement strand
GAACATATGAAAACATAACTAACACACACACATACACACACACACACATACACACACAGACACACACACATACGCATACATATATATATATATATAACATTCAAAACTAACAGTTAACAAAACTACTATCCAAAACCAAAGTAAAAACATTATCTAACAAGAATATTTATAAAAACCAAAATAAAAACAATATTATCTAACAAAAGGATAGCATATCCATAAAGAAGAGTAAGAGTTTGGGTCAAAAGTGGTCAAACATCATGGTGCTCATGCACAGTCTTGGGCTGGCCTGCGGGGTCCTATGTCTGCCTCTCCTCCATAGCGGTACCAAAAGTACCCTCTTCATGTGGGGTGTGTGTGCTCACTCTCTCTAAATAGCTACCAATAAAAGAGACTCCTACACCACCTCCTCTGGTATGGTCTTTTCCTCCTTAGGTCTCGGCCTCTTCGGGGTCAGCTCTGGATCAGCATGCTCAAGGGGTCTCTTCCCTCAAGTGTCCAGAGGGCCGGCGAGCCAATAAAATGCCTCATCTCCTATCAGTGCTCCTTCCTGGGCTGGAATAGGGGCTGCCAACATCTGTAATAAGTCGGCCTTGAATTTGGCCAACTCCTCAGTAACTGTGCTCGCATCGGCAGGCCTAGCTCGCTCAAGCCTCTTGTGAACTCTAGGCTCAAACGCATCGAACCTGGTGTCCTGGGCTCAAACTCTCTCATCAACCAAATCTCGAGCAGATGCCTTCATCCTCTCCTCGGAGTCCTAAATAGTCTAATCAATCAATGGCCTGATGCGCACTGATAGCTCACGTAGCTTGCCCTCTACTACAGCCACCCTGCAAAATAAAGCCTGAAATACAACAGTAGATAAAAGAAGTTCAACCTGTAAAGAAGGTGTTGCTAGTACTGGAGTGCTAGAGGATGGTGTAGACTCAATCTCAATTGCAGGTGTGGGCTCTGTAGTAGCTGGAGTAGTGCCGATAGTAGTTGGAGGTAAACCTGTAGTCTGAGGTTCTATTGGGAATGGCTCTGGGATAGCTGGATGAACTGCTCGTGGTAAGGCCATTGGGTTCTCATCAGCCTTTATCAGGCTGGGATCTATAGTGTGTGTGGCCTCTACATGAGGGTCTCGGTGAGGGTCAATAGGAACACCTGTTGCACTACATAGTCAATAATACAACTCTCTCGAGGGTGATCACATTATCCGTAAAACTTGGCCTAATATGCCAATGGATAATAGACCACCAGAACTTGGCCCAGAATGAGAGATGAGCTTTTACTATAGGATCTGCGTGTTAGTGACCCACGTCGGCTCAACATCCTCCTCACAAATCTAGCTAGCAATCTACCATAGAAGCTCCTCCTAGCCCTGATATCCTTCCTAGTCACCGCGGTCCTCATCTTCTCAATATGGATATCGTACCTCGCAGTGGATTGAGGGGTTATATAAGTAGGCCCAAACTATACTCCTCGGATCATATCCTTTGAGATATCAACTCATATGCCCCGAACTGTTACCACTTGTGGCCTCGGCTGCTCAATTGGTCTTTTGTTCTTTGGCAACCCCCGGTGGAGTGTAGCAAGGTACGTCGCATAGAACTGACAAACTATGTAAGGGGTATATTTGGCTAACTGCTGTGTTGTCTATTGTAGCCCGTGCTCATCCAACCAAATATCCAATTTGATCACTCTATCTAAGCCGGAGGCATTCAGCCAGGACTCCTCATGAAATTAGCGAACCGACTTACCTTGCCCCTTTGGCTATAACCCTTGGTCATATATTTCATTCATCCCAAGGATGCACTATCTGCAGTTGGTTGGGGGCTGGGACTAGACCTCCTCCTGTTGAGAAGTGCTCTCTAACTCTGACTCTGACTCTAAACTTGAGTGTAAGGGGGTCATTTGTGGCAAGCTACTGTCTGACCCATCCCCGTTGCCCTATTGTTCCTCCTTTTTAGACTGGGAGGAACTACTCACTTCCATTGGTGTTTGAGCTGCGACTGCCCGAGTCTGAGGTCTATTGTCCTCTGAGTCTAACCTGACTTTGTGGACATCCATTGAGCCCTCAAATTGCTCGATTTTAGAGGATTCATCCCTCAACCTCCATTGTAGACCTTGAATTGCCCATTTGTCCTTTGGAGGCATGGTATTTGCAAACCAACCAACGACCCATGTGAGCATCAAGATATTTGAGGTAATTAAACACATAACAAAGAATAATGGATAAAAACCAACTAAAATTAGAGCAAGTACTGATGCAACTGCAGGTTTGCAGATATGAGTGTAGTTACAACTCGTAGAGTGACCTATGAGTCATATACTAGCCTCATAGAACTAGTGTGCCTTCAAAAATACTTTCTAATCATAGATACAAGACATAGTTATGACTCATAGGGTGACCTATGAGTCATAGTCTTGGTCTCATATCTATTTCCAAAAACATTTTATAAACTTAGCAAAGCTTATGAGACCTGCACTACGAGTCGTAGAAGGCACTATGAGTCATTTATAGGTCTTGTATGAGAAATATAAAGAAATTACAGGTGACTGATGCTTGCTACGAGGGGCCACTATAGCTCGTATAGGCACTAACAAGTTATAAGAATACTCGTAGTTGAGCACAAAAGTCACCTGTAATGCCTAACTTTTTCCCATGCAAATCACAAATCAACCACATAATTTAAATCAAATTTGGCACATAAGAGCAATACAAAGCCAAATAGCATATAATCAATTCCATCCCAATATCAGACATTTAAAACGATAATCATCCCCAAGAGTTGAAACTAATTCGGCATTATGTTAAGCACACTAAAAATAATATACTTTGCAAACTAACACTTGACAACCATAAAACACTCCAAAGGATGCAATTTCCATACACAACCATTCAATCAAATCCCACATGCTAAATCATAAGCCTCACACCCATACTTTCTAAATTTCAACTCCGACAACCATTTAGACAACGTAGGGGCAACAATCACACAATAAATCCCATGAATCATAATTTCATATTCACCATCACCTATTCAAGAATTTCAACACAATTAGGTTCCAACTAAACTATTCAAACCCTAGGTTACAAGTCTAGTTCAATAATCAAAGTATGACATACTTAAACATGATCAATCTAAACTTATACTTATATATGGGATAATGCTCATTACCAAAGATTTCAAAATGTAACCACAGAGCTTACTGATTAATTGGAGAAGTAAACCAAAGTGTAAGAAATTGAAAACTATGCCAAAAATCCTAGAATAGTGCCTTCGCCTAAATCTTCACCGGAAAATGACGTACGTAGTTGGGCTTTTGGCCAAAAAAGTGACGTAGGTGACTGAGAGGAGTTTTCCATCGCCTCTTAGGGTTTAAAGATGATTTTGGGGGTCAATTTTATTTTCACCCCCTTTTATATTAAGCCGGGTTGACTTTTAAAAAGTTTCAGATCGAGGCTATGAGATCCCGACTACGATTTGTAGGTCATCCTATGACTCATAAGTCTTGATCTTGTATCAGTCCCAACTCTTATAAATTTAGGAATCATACCTGGGCACCACGAACCCCATTTACGACTCATAGGGTGTCCTACTAGTCTTAAGGTTAGCTCGTAGTGTATGTGCCAACTTTTGATACTCACTGATCCCTCTATGATACATGACTATGAATCTTAGTGGAGGCTAGGCCTGCTCAGAGAAGCTGCTCTAAGTCCTATTTTTCAGATCTTCAGTTCTTCCAATTTTTACCTGCAAACCAAGTCTCAAAGTATAAAAATTCTCAAAAATATTACAATTGCATCATTGTCTTCTTATTTAAAACAAATAACAACTACTACTACCCTATGTCTAAAATAAACAAATAATCATCAAAATGCTTGGGTTAATTCCCAAGAAGCGCCTTGTTTAACTTCGTGGCTTGACTTTGTCATCGTCCTTCATCAACAATCATCAAGGGTCCACAGCTCGCTCTTGAACTCATTTGGATGTTTCATGGATTGACGAATATCAAAGATAACCTCAGTATCATTCACCCTAAACCGAAGTTGACCCGAATCCATATCCACTAGCACTTTCCCAGTGGCTAGAAAAGGTCTCCCCAAAATAATGCATACCTCAAATCAACCTCACAGTCAAGAATCACGAAATCTTCCAGAAAAATGAATTTATCAACTTTAATAAGCATATCTAGTAGGATTACCTTGGATTTTTTAATGGTTCGATCTACGATGACAAACCTTATTCTCGTTGGAGTAGCAGTGACAAGGCCAAGCGTTTTGAATACAATAAGAGGCATTAGATTGATGCTAGCTCCTAAGTCGCATAGTGCTCTTGCAAAGTCAATATCACCGATAGTGCAAGGAATGGTGAATGCGTCGCTGTCCTTACACTTTTGCACAAGGAATTTGGTTATGATTGCACTACATTGTTGGAGCTCTTGTGAAAGCTCTTGGCTCAAAGTGCATTTCTTTGTTACCAAATCCTTCATATATTTGGCGTTTTTGGGCATTTTCTCCAAGGCCTCCAAGAGAAGAATATTGATGGATAGTTGTTTCAACATTGACAAGAAATGCTTGAACTTGCCATCTTGTTCCTTTTTCTTAATTTTTTGTGGGAATGGAGAAGGCCGTTTTGGGATTGATTTGGTTTTCTCTTACTCTCCCACTTCTTGGTCTCTACTCCCTTACTCCTTAGACCTTTTTCCTCACTCACCACCTTGTTATTAATGGCTCTCTTCTTTATTTTATCATCAATAATTAGCATTGGGAGGTCTACAATGCTTTTGCCACTCCGAGTCATCACAGCCATGCAATGCCCCTTGTTTTTAGGATTTTGAACTGTGTTGCTAGGTATGGTGCCCTTCTGGCATTGGTCCAACTGTGCAGTCACTTGTCAGAATTGTTGTTCAAGTTGCGTGATTGCCATAGAATGATATTCAATTTTCTAATTTATGCTTGAAATATCTATCTTCATCCCTTTCAAAGTCTCATCGTGGTGATCTGCATTCTTCAAGAATTTATCAAACATTTCTTTAATCCTCGAAGAACTCAACCCAGAGTCATATTGATATGGTGGCACATAGGGCCCATTCTTATAACCTTCTCTTCTTCCCCATTTTGCATCTGACACTCTTTCTCTCTCATAGTAGCCACCCCTATTATCTCTGTATGCTCTATCTTGATTGAAATTCCAACCTTGATTCCCAAAACTTTGCCTCCAATAGTTCGATGGATCCTTGGGGGTTATTTCAGAAACCTACCGCTTGGTTGCTCATATAATAGGCATCCCCATCAAAGAATTGATCATCATACACAGGAGTAGTTGGAGGTTGGTGAGCTATTGCCTTCACACTCTTGGTTTTGCTTTAAAACCAAATCCATGCTTGTACGGAGTTGAGCAAGTTGCTCCGTGATCTCTTCATTCACTTTTGCTTGCTCACTATTTATCGTAACCGCACAAGAACTCTTTGTATTACCATGCTCAATCTGACCCTATGCTTTGTTGGTCTTCACCACTTATTCCATTCTTTTGGCTGCTAGCTCAAACAGTTGATAAAGAAAAACACCTCTCATGATCATGTTGGTGCAAGCTTTGCTATTATCATCAAGTTCTTTATAGAAGATTTAGACCAAAGCATTAAACATTTTGTGATCAGGGACCATCCTCAAGTATTTGGTGAATCTCTCTTATGTAATGCTAAGAGAGTCTCTAGGCAGTTGCTCAAAGTTATTAATTTGGTCCTTAAGCTTTAGCTTCGTCAACCTTGGGAAATATCTTTCTAGCAACACCCTCTACAGCTCAGCCCAACTCGTGATGGTACCAGAAGGAAGCTCAGGCCAACCATACAGCTACATTGCCAACCAAGGACAATGGAAACACCTTCAATCCAATTGTGTCAGTAGAAATATTTTGTGTCCCCATGACACTTTTGCACACAAAGATAACATTTTGGAGATGACGGTGGGGATCCTCTGACAGTAGCCCTGTGAATAGGCCATAATTTTGGAGTATTGGAGTAATCCACTTGATACCAAAAACTTATTATCTATCGATAGAGGGGGCAGTACTATAGAATCAGTAATGTCCATTGCCATAGGGTTCAATTGGTACTGATTCCAGCCATAAGCATTTGCATTGAAATCTCTAAGCTGTGGTCGGTTATGCCTTGGTGGTGGATTCTCCTCTCCTCTTAAGCCTTCCTAATTCATATCAATTTTCTCCTCAACCGCAACATTCTAGTTCACTTGAGCCATTCTTCTGGACAGTTAATGGAACTCAAAATTAATTGGAGCTAAGGATTCACCTTGACTCCTTATGCTAGGCATGCAACCTAGCACAACCAACAAGTAAACTCAAACAAAAAAAATAAAAACAAAAGTAAAATACATGAGCTTCTAAAAATCAACACTAGAACTAACTAATAGTGAAATCAAATCAAAACCTAGTCGTACTCCCTGGCAACAGCGCCATAATTTTTTATGATGGTCACACTCCAATAAGAAAGTGATCGCTCTCAGTAATTAACCTAACCGAGGTTAGGATCGAATCCACAGGGAATACAGGGCTTTACTACAAGACTTCACTACCAATCATTTCTAGTACTTATGATTACAATCTCTAAATGGTGGGTTTTTGTGATCCAAAAATAAACTAAATCAAACACTAACTAAAACGCCAGGAAACACTCAATCTTGGAACAAGTTGAGAATTGTGTTCCCCATGGTTCATCGACTAGATTACCCTATATACATAACTATAATTGGTGAGTTGCATGGAGGACAGTAACTTAAGTTCTTCCAACCCTCTTGTGAAGGTAAAGGTCAAATTTCACTATGGCGCTTGATCGACCACCATGGCATGCCAACTAACCGTTACCAATAGTCCTAGCCAACCTCCCCTTGGTTAGGTTTGGTTGATTAGATGAGAAAACATCAATCAAATTTTGTCATCTACTTTCCTTTTCTTATTCGTCACTACCTGGGTCAGGATCGTGATAGTAGGTAGGGTTTGGTGTTGGCCACCATCAAACAACAATAAAAATGAAGGGAAATAGATAATATATGTAAAACCCTAATCATAGAAATGCAAGAAAACTAGGTTATTTCAAGTCAACTACCCATGATTCCCACAACCCCAAGTTGTGGGTGCTTAAGTACTCATGGCTAAAGTAGAACACATACCAATGCATAGACTAGACATAGCTGAGAGTTTCACCAATAACAGTGAAGGAGATAGGCACCAAAAGTTGCAAACCCATAAGCTTGGTTGATTAACAAAGAGTACAAGGCAAGATTTGCAATCCCTAAGACGGGTTTTCCAAGAGAGAACAATAATCTACACTAAAAACCTAAGAAAAGCTTCAAAATGTAATTGTGAAATGTCTACAAGATAACCTTAGAATTTACACAGAAAAGACAGTTGGCAGCTGATAAGTCTCACATTTATGACTCGTAGGATAACCTACGGGTCATAGTCGGAGTCTCTGATCAGATTCTTGGTATCTTGGACTAAACTGGTACAATCCATAGGTACGAGTCATTGCTTGGGCTACAACTAGTACATTTGTCTCTTAGGCTTAGTCTTCAATTTTTGGTCCAACATTTTAGCTCTCTGATTCTTGCTACAAGTCCACCTATATGAGTTATAGTATGTCTTACAACTCGTAGGCTGGGCTCATAGGAGTGACCTTCACTTGGAAGATTTCTAATTTTTGGTCTCTAATTCTTGCTATGACACAACCTACGACTCGTAGAGTGCGATACGACTCGTAGGTGGGCTCATATGGCCTATGCTTCAGCAAAATCTTCAACTTTTCTTTAAAACCATGCTGACCTAACTTTTCTACAAGATTAACACAAAAACATCAGAACACTAAAAAGTTGCTTTAAGAACTCACAAATTCTCTTCTTTCAGGCACCAAATGTGTTGTATTTTGATAGCACATCATTTCCACGCAACTATAGCATATGCAAAGTGATGGAAGGAGAGGTACATGAGTTGGTGGTAAGAGATCATCAAGTCTTGAGGAAGTGTAAGTACTCAAGATGACTAAGTCGTGCCACGACGATAAACAAGGTGCTTCTTGGGAGGGAACCCAAGTACTTTTCATGTTTTTGGTTTGTTTTGAGTTTATTTTAATTGTATGAGTTTTAGGTAGTGGTTTTATTGTGGTTTGGTTTTCTCTTTTAAGACATTGAATCAGTTGTACGTTTAGATAATGGTGTATTTTGAGATCAAGGTTTGCAGGTATTGAATAAGTTTAGAAAATGGCTCAAAATGGCATCGGAAGCAGCCTGTACGACTAGACCTACGAGCCATAGTACACACTATGACTCATAGTCGTGCCTCGTAGAGGGTAATAATGATGATTTAAAATTAGCACTCCCACTATGAGCTAACTTTACGACCCATAGCTAAGCTAGGAGTCATAAATGGGGTTCGTAGTACCTAGGTATGTTTCTGATATTTTTCTAAGTTTTAAGTATTCTACGAGTCCAGAACCTATGTGTCGTAGTGAGGCCTACGACCCATAGTGGGGGTATCGCAGACCCGACTCGATGATTTTTGAAAGTCGACCCAGTGGGGGAATTTAAAAGGTCAAAATTAATTTTGACCATTAAATCCCTAATTTTAAACCCTAATACTGTCCTAAATTACTCCCAAATACTTTCCGTACTATTTCGATCAATTTCCCAACTTACCCATAGCATTTTTCGAAGAGCATAAGAAAGCTAGAGTTTCAATCTCCTCTTCTTCTCATTTTGTTCATTTTATCAATATTTTCTCTTGAGGTATATTCATTGGTTAAATTTCACATACAAACTTGTCACGCCCAAAGTCCCTTTAAGGTGGCCTGACACCCGTTGTCGATGAGGCTCGGGAGAATCAACCTATATCTATGCGTTTTTTATATATATTATAAGAGATTTCTACATTTGATATGCCTTTAAGAAAATAAATAGTGATAACAACCCAAAAGGAAATGCATATGCCTAGGCCATTGAGGCCACATTGTTTAAAGTACGAGACATGACCATATTTTAATTTACATAGTCTACAAAGCCTCTAGATAAGGAAAAGTATCTGATAAGGGTCAGGATAGGCCCCGCCTCGACTAACTACACAATACAAAAATATAAGCTCTAGACATACAAAGCTCCGAAGCAACCTAGAGTTTGGTAACAACAGTTGTATATACTTTACTCCTACTGGGGAGATCTACTAGCACCTGTACCTGCAGCAAAATGTAGGTCGCCTATAAGGGACGTCAGTACGAGATAATGTACTAAATATGTAAGGCAGGAAATACTGTATATAAAGTAACAACTCAAATGAAATTATGTATTTGTGTAGGATAAGAGACCACCTTTAGTTATACTGTGGGATCATGTACTTTATGTTCTTTTTATTACTTTACCTTTACTGTATAATCTGTGCACACATATAATACAAATGACCAACTGATCAGTGATAGATCTATATCGGGATCGACCCTAGCTAGGCTTTTCCTTTAACCCTTTGGGTTACCCCCCGTGAGAGGATTGACCCTTGCTAGGTGATTCTTCCACCCTTCGAGTTAGCACCCTTCCATAAGCAATATACTTTACTTTCTCTTTCAATTACCTTTGAGTTGATTCTTTTGGTAGTTGTAATATTAGAGCTGTAGGACTGTAGATACAACATATGACATGTAAATAATCATAAAAGATAACACCACAATGAAAGGAGTAATTTACACAAATAATGAAATGCATCGGAGGTAGAACAACACATTGACTTTATTTAGTAGAATGAATTCGTGTATCTTGGTATCTAAGTATATACGCAGATTTAAAGGTGACTATGTATGGGAGCATATGAACATGTGAAAGAGTGGAGACACGGTTAATAGTTGTGTCGGAGTTGGTAAGTGCCTTTATGTGCCAAGGAGGGATCTATGTTTCATTCCAAATAATATGAACTCAAGTAGCCTTACATACCTCGCTGTACGACCTCGCTATTACCTCAAGATAACCTTTCCTTCCTCTGAATATTTATCTATAACATAATAGTTGATAATACTAGCATTAGTAGCCAATAGATATATCTTGGTAGCCCACTCTCATAAAAACAACATACGGGCAGCAAACGGATAATTATAAACCCGAGCATATTCTTTCAATCTTTCTGCCCCTAATCGTATTTTCTAATGCACATTATCATATACATATCGTGTCCAACCTATTTTAGTACCATAACAGTCTTAAAACAGCCCATAAAGCACTAGACATAACAATTCTATGCAACATATAAATAGGCGGCATAATGTTACCTCCCTTGGCTACATTACGACGTTGACGATTCCAAAACTTTACCAACTTCAACCAAACTGTTACCACAATATTTATACATACAAACAGTCCTAAAATAGGTCAAAGACAGTCCTCAAAATAGGTAGAGGATGTGATACCATATCCCCCAAACAATTAGCCCACAAGTTCCTATTACGAGCAAAATTACAATATCACACAAGAACTTACTTTCACGGACTATAAAAATGGTGTAACAACCTTTATACATCATTATAGAACTAATTATAATTAAGAAAAATAGCCCCCCTTCATAATCAACCCAACCAAAAAGATAAAAGATTCCAAATAAACAAGAAAAATGTGCAACCACTTTTGGAACACATGCTGTCCAACAATTTCAGCATAGACATAACCAACATAGTCTCTTGTTTTGCATAAGAAAACCATAGTAAACATACAACTATAATCACTTACCTTTACCTTCAAGGTTGAGGGCCTCCTTAAGAACCCTAAAATCTTCTTTTGGCTACTTTACAAAGTCAAGAAAGAATCAGCAAGAACTTTTGTGAAAGCTGAAAATTTCCAAGTCTAAGAATGAGTTAAAGGGGCTGCTTATAACCCCTTTTAAAGGATCACTTTGTGTAACTTTCTTTTCCATTTTAAGCCTTATTTTATCAATAAATTAACGTACCATATTGCCCCTTTCACTTGGGCCTTAAGGGGCTCCAAATTGATGGGCCTTTGCTACCCATTTTTTTGCATTTCTCTTAGTTAGTTTTGGGCCTAAATTATCAAAGAAATTGTGATGTCCTTGGGCTCTTTTAATATCCTTCTTGGGCTCAAAATATAGTCTATCTGTGATGCTAAAATATGGTCTAAAGTTACACCCTTAACACTGACTTTATTCATAATCAGACTTGGACAAATTCAACATCGGTCCTCATCTTCATTTAGCAAGCAAATTTAAGCTAAGCAAGTAGGTGACTCACCTGCTAGCTTCCTAAGTCCTACAAGCACCTTAATTCTATCACTT
>JAOTQJ010105647.1:22183-35035 GCA_025642045.1 Solanum sejunctum | reverse complement strand
TGCAAATCAATTCTTGAACCACTACCAAGGGAATATGAGTGTGAGGGAGTATAGCCTTCAATTTAATTCAGTGGCCAGGTATATTCCTAATATAGTTGCTACTATGGTAGATAAAGTTTATCGATATATGGATAGATTGGATATGTATCTGGTCAGAGACTGTACCATTGCTTCCTTGAACAAGGACATGGATATAGCAAGAATGCAAGCTTTTGCACAGAAATTGGAGGATCAGAGGCAAAGGAAAAGGGCACAAGAGTTAGAAAGGGCGCATTACAAGAGGGCCAATTCTACAGGGTAGTTTACACCATCCTAATGTGAGGTTAGGCCTCTATTTTCTAGTAGACTGCCTAGGACATCCTCCTCCTACTGTGCAACTAGTGCTCCACTATAACTTCAGAGGTCTAGGAGAAATCAGTTTAGTCCAAGAAGTGAAAGGCAAGGCGCCCGGACAACAGGATATTTAGCAGGCTAGCAAATGACCCCTACACAACCTTGTAAATAGTGTGGAAGAAGTCATTTAGGTATATGTTATGTTGGGACAGATGCTAGTTATTAGTGTGGTATGTCAGGGCATACGATGAGATATTGCCTGGGGAGACATATGGGTGATATAACACAACCTACTGGATCAGTTATTGCATCATCATTATTAGTTCCTCTAATAGATAGGGGTATACAAGCACCTATGGGCCATGGTAAAGATGTAAGAGGTGCAGCTAGCTCTAGCGGAGTCTAGAATCGCACTTATGATTTGGGGAATCAGCAAAATTTTAAAGCTTCACCCGATGTGGTCATAGGTATATTGTCCATCTTTTCACATAATGTATATGCATTAATTGACCCTAGTTATATGTTATCATACATTACCCCACTAGTTGCTGAGAAGCTTAAGAAAATACCCAAATTATTGAACAAACCATTTGAAGTATCTTCACCAACCGGTGAATCTATTATGGCTAGAAGGGTTTATTATGACTGTCCAATAACTATTTGTGACCGTGATACATTAGCTGACCTTATTGAGCTAGAATGGTGGAATTTAATGTTATAATGGGTGTGGATTGGTTATCGTCTTGCTATGCCATCGTAGATTGCCGAACTAAGAGAGTGTACTTCCACTTTCCAAAGGAGGCAGTTCTTGACTGGGACGGCAATGTTGGGGGGCCAAAGAGTAAATTCATCTCTTATTTTAAGGCCAGAAAGATGATATCTAAGGTCTATATATGTCATTCGTTTAGAGTGAAGGATATAGAGGCAGAACCACCAACTCTTTAATTAGTTCTAGTAGTGAATGAATTCGTTGATGTGTTCCCTAAAGAACTTCCAGGCTTAGCTCCAAAATGAGAAGTAGATTTTGGTATGAATTACTTCCAGGTACTCAACCCATTTCCATCCCTCCATATAGAATGGCCCTGGCAGAATTGCGTGAATTAAAAAAGTTGTTAAAAGACTTATTTGAGAAGGATTTCATAAAACCTAGTGCGTCTCCTTGGGGTGTACCAGTGTTATTTCTACGTAAAAAGAATGGCACTTTCAGAATATGTATCGACTACCCACAATTGAATAGGGTGACAATTAAGAATAAATAACCCCTCCCTATGATCGATGATTTATTTGATCAGTTATAGGGAGCTAAACGCTTTTCAAAAACTGATTTGAAATCAGGTTATCACCAAGTGATTGTGAAGGAGAAAGATATACCTAAGACTACTTTCAGAATACTCTACGGTCACTTCGAATTTCTTGTTATGTCATTTAGGATAACAAATGCACTAGCAATTTTTACGGATCTGATGAATAGAGTATTCAAGCCATTCTTGGATATATTTGTCATAGTGTTAACAGATGACATTTTGGTATATTCAAGATTAGAAGAGGACTACGCAAATTACTTACGATAGGTGTTACAAGTTCTTCGTGATCGACAGTTGTATGCCAAGTTTTCTTAATATGAATTTTGGCTAAAATCAGTGGCATTTTTAGGTCATATTGTGTCTTGTGAGGGAATAAGGGTTGATTTGCAAAAGATAAAGGTTGTGAAAGATTATCCAAGACCATGACACCCACGGAAATTCAGAGCTTCCTAGGTTTGGCAGGTTATTACAGGAGGTTAAGGTTTTTCTTCTATTTCTGCACCTCTAACAAAGTTGACAGATAAGGCAACTATGTTCCAATGGAATGATGCATGTGGAAGGAGCTTCCAGGAGATGAAAAATAAGCTAAGTTTTGCACCTGTGCTAGTACTTTCAGAAGGCACCGAGGGGTAAGTAGTGTATTGCGGTGATTCAAGAGTTGGCTTAGGGTGTGTGCTGACATAGCATGGTAGGGTAATTACTTATGTATCTAGACAACTATGACCACATGAAAAAGACTACCCAACTTATGATCTTGAGCTAGCAACGGTTGTGTTTGCTCTACAAATATGGCGCCACTATTTGTATGGGGTTCACATTGACATATATACGGATCATAAGAGTTTTCAATGCATTTTTAATAATAAAGACCTAAATTAAAGATAGTAAAGATAGCTATAGCTAATAAAGGATTATGACGTTGATATACTATACCATTTGGAGAAGGCAAATGTGTAGCCGATGCCCTAAGTCATAATGCAATAATGAATACTGGTGATCAAGCTATGGTAAGTCAAGGAATAGCTAAGGATCTACGTTTGCTGTCCAGTTTGGGAGTTCTCCTTTTTGAAACTCCAAAGGAAGGGGTTATTGTACATAAAATGCAGAAGCGTTTTCATTAGTAATGGAGGTGAAAGAAAAATAATTTGAGGATCCTATTTTACAACAGCTTAAGGAAAAAGTAAGTCAGGGTACGATAAAGGGCTTTGACCTTACACAAAATGGCATACTTTACTGCTAAAATAGATTATGTGTGCCTAATATTAATGGATTAAGAAAGACAATAATGAAAGAAGCCCATCATTCCTGATATTCCAGCATCAAGGATCAACTAAGATGTACCATGACATAAAGGAAATGTTTTGGTGGGAAGGCATGAAAAAGGACCTTGCAAAATTTGTAGCTCAATGTCCAAATTGCCAACAAGTGAAAGTAGAACACCAAAAGCCAGGAGATTATATGCAATGTATAGAGCTTCCAATATGGAAATAGGATATGATTAATACGGATTTTGTTACCGGGTTGCCTCACTCATTTCAAAAATTTGACTTCATATGGGTAATACTTGACAGACTCCCAACGTCAGCATACTTCTTACAAGTCAGGAGTGATTATACAACTTAAGAGTATGCCAAGCTATACCTTAGAGACATATTCAGGCTATATGGAGTTCCAATCTCCATTATATCCGATCGTGGGGCTCAATTCACTGCAATATTTTGGAAGTCCTTCCAAAGAAGTTTAGCGACACAAGTGAAGTTGAGTACGACATTCTACCCTCAAATAGATGGTCAAGCAGAATGCACCATTAAGATACTTGAAGAAATGTTTTGAGCTTGTTCATTGGACTTTAAAGGTAGTTGGGTGGACCATTTGCCACTTATTTAATTTATCTATAATAATAGCTACCACTCAAGTATCAAGATGGCACCTTAGGAAGCTTTGTATGGAAGGAAATATAGATTGCCAATTGGATAGATTGAAGTGGGTGAAACCACCTTGCTTGGGTCAGATCTATTACAACAAGCCATGGAAAAAGTTAAGGTAATATAGAAGCGACTAGAAATAGCCCAAAGTCGTTGCAAATCATATGCGAATGCTATAAGGAGAGGACTGGAATTCTCAGTAAGGGATTGGGCATTTTTAAAGGTGTCTCCAATGAAAGAGTTTATTGGATTTGGTAAAAAAGGAAAACTGAGCCCACATTACATAGGGCCATATAAAATTATCAAGAAGCTTGGACAGGTTGCATATGAACTAGAGCTACCCCAAGAGGTTTCAATAGTTCATCCAGTTTTTCATGTCTCAATGCTTCGAAAATGCATAGGTAAGATATCCTGTATCACTCCTATTGAATATATGTAGGTTATAAAAGATCTCACCTATGAAAAGGTACCTATTGCTATTCTGGACGTCAAGTTAAGAAGTTAAGGAATAAAGAAATAGCTTCAGTAAAAGTACTTTGGAGAAACCAGCAAGCAAAAGAAATAATATGGGAGGCCGACGACGCAATGAAATCAAACTACGCTTACTTATTTGAAGCTAAGGAGGAAGTACAACATGCAGAATATTGGGGGCCTTAATAGGTACATGTGTTTGAATAATTATTATGTTGAACATGGTTAAACTATCTAATTATGCTAACATTCGAGGACAAATGTTCCTAAAGGGGGAAAGATGTAACACCCCAGATATTACAATGCTAGTACTTTGCAAATAAAATGTGATATAACCTTTCAAATTAGCGTCAATTTTTAAAAGTGCTTGAATCTCAAATTAGAGGGCTAAATGTATGCCTAACACTGAAAAGGGTCGAGTGTAAATACGTTTTAACTCAAATTGAGGAGATCATGACCCTAAACAAAGTGAGAGAATTGAGGTGCTTGTAGGAATCAAGAAGCTAGTAGGTGCATCACCTATTCGCTTAGCCTACATTTGCTAGCTAAACGGAGATGAGGCCCGACGTTGAATTTATCCAAGTCCGATTATGAATAAAGTTCGTGTTAGAAGTGTAACTATAGCCTATGTTTTACCATTGTAAATGGACAATAATTGAAGCCCAAGATAAATTATAAAAGGGCCTAAATACATCACAACCTACTTGACTAATTGGGTCCAAACTAATTGAAGAGGAATTAGGAAAATAGGAAATCAACTTTGAAACCCGATTAGGCCCAAGTGAAAGGGCCAAGCTGCTGCATCACCACCTTGATAATATGAGGCTTAAACAACACAAGCTTCTTTAAAAAAGTTTACATGTAGCACCTTTAAGTCATTCTTAACTTAGAAAAAAAATCAACTTTTACAAACTTTCTCTCTACACTTTGTTACCTAACAAAGCAGCCACAAAGAGACTTTTAGGGTTCTTAGAGAATAGCTACACCTTAAAGGTAATGGTAAGTAAGTTTACTGATGTGTTTAGTGTGGTTTTCGTATGAAAAATAAGAGACTATGTTGGTTATGTTTATGTTGAAATTATTGGACAACATGTGTTCCAAATGTTGTTATACATTTTTCTTGTTTATTTGGAAGCTTTTCTCTTTTTGGTTGTATTGATTATGAAAGAAGGCTACTGTTCTTAATTAGTATTTGTTCTATAATGACATATAAAGCCTGCTGCACCATTTTTACAGTACGCAAAAGTGAGTTCTTGTGTGATATCATAATTCCGCTTGTAATAGAAACTTATGGGTTGATTGATTGAGGACTATGGTCTTATGTATTCCACCTATTTTGAGGACTATTATAGGACTGGTATTATGTGTATATATTGTGGTGACTATTTGGTTAAAGTTGGAACAATTTTGCAATTGTCGAAGTCAAAATATAGTGAAGGGATTATGCCAAGTTGTACATTCATGAGTTGGGTAGATTGCATAGGGTGACCTTGTCTATCATTTTAGATTGGGGTGATCAATTAACTTCTCACTTTTGGACGTCCTTCCAAAGAGGTCTTGGTACCAAGATTAATCTTAGTACGACTTTTCATCCTCAAATAGATGGTCAAGCCGAGAGGACTATCCAAAATTTGGAATATATCCTTAGGGCTTGCGTTTTGTAGTTTAAGGGTAGTTGGGATGAACATATTCCACTCGTTGAGTTTGCTTACAACAACATATACCAATCACGTATTGGTATGGCTCCCTTGGAAACTTTATATGGTAGACGTTGTAGATCCTCGATTGGGTGGTTTGAATTAGGGAGATAGATTTGCTAGGTCTGGATTTGGTCATGGAGGCCTTGGAGAAGGTGAGGTTTATTAGGGAGAGATTGAAAAAAGCCCAAAATATACAAAAGTCATATTCTGATATGAGGAGAAGAGATCTTGAGTTTGAGGTTAGTAATTAGGTCTATTTGAAAGTCTCACCCATGAAGGGTGTGGTTGGGTTTGGTAAGAAAGAAAAATTGAGCCCAATATATGTGGGTCTATATAAAGTTTTTTAGGAGAGTGGGTAAGCTTGCATATGAGTTGGATTTGCCTATGGAGATGAATATAATTCTTCCGGTCTTTTATGTTTCCATATTGAGAAAGTTTATGGGTGACCCAAGTATTATAGTGCTCTTGGATGTTGTGCGTGTTGTAGAAGATAATTTAGCCTATGAGAAGGTCCCAGTGAATATTTTGGATACAAGTAAAGAGGTTGAGAAACAAAGACGTAGCTTCCATCAAGATCCTTTAGAGGAATCAACAAGTTGAAAGTGCCATATGGGAAGCCAAGGCAAACATGAGAAAGCCATACCCATATCTCTTCTATTCTACTCAAGCCAAAGCTACTAATTTAAGTCTAATATATGATTTCAAGTCCTAAGTTTCAGCCCTGATATTATTTTGCATGCATTCATGTTCATGGTAATATGTTCATGATGATTTTTAACACTTATATTGAGACTTTTTTTGAAAATGATGCTTAAATACATTTGTTGCATTCATGTTGTACTGAAATCTTCATGATCACTTCTCTAATGCATGATTCTTTGACATTCGGGGATGAATGTTCCTACGGGGAAGATATTAAAATGCCCAAAAATATGTTTTCGAAAATGTCCATAATCATAATTTCCATACATCTCAAAATTCGTGTATGATAATGAAAATTTGACTTTATATTCTTTCCCAAGGGGATAAAGTATGTAGGAAATGGGCATAACCCAGATTTTAGAAGGACCCGTATCAAAAAATAAATTTCACAAATTTTCAATTTCCAGTGTGCATTCGTGACCAAGCCGCAATGTGAATTAGGTGTGGATCAATGTTAAATTGTCCTTCCTGATAGGTCTACATTGTAGACTAGATATGGACAGTGTTGATTTTTCCTTAATTTTTCTGTGTCGGCCAAGGGCATTGGGGTCATAGCCCCATGCCTACTTAATATGCTATCAAAATATAACAAATTTGGTGCCTGAAACAAGGGATTTTATAAGTTCTTAAAGCATTTTTGTAGTGTTTTAATGTGTTTTTACGTTAATCTTGCAGAAAAGTTAGGTTGGTATGATTTTGATGAAACATTGTAGATTTTGCTAAAGCATAGGCGATACGAGCCTACCTATGAGTCGTAGCTCATGCTCTGAGTCGTAGGTTGTGTTGTAGCAAGAATCAAAGACCAAAAATTAGAAATCTACCAAGTGAAAGTCATCTCTACAAGCCCAGCCTACGAGTCATAATACACACCATGAATCGTATAAGTGGACTCGTAGTAAGAATCAGTGACCCAAAATGATGGAACAAAAACAGAAGATCTAGACTCGGGACAAATATATGAGTTCTAGTCCAAGCAATGACTCATACTTGTATGTCATACCAATTCAGTCCAAGATGCCAAAAACCTAATACAAGACTCTGACTACAACTCCTAGGTCATCCTACAAGTCGTAACTATGAGACTTATCAGCTGACAGCTATCTTTTTTGTGTAAATTCTAGGGTTATTTTGCAAAAACTATACATAGCTTAAGTTAAGTTTTCGAAAAGAGGTTTGAGCAGTAGACATTTGAGATTTACATTTTGAAGCTGTTCTTAGGTTTTTAGGGTAGTTTATTGTTCTCTATTCAAAAAAACCCATTTAGGGATTGCAAATCTTGTGCTCTCACTTTGGAAAACTATAAATCTTGTGGGTTTGCAACTTAGGTGTCTTCAACTTTCATTGTTGTTGATAAAATTCTCAAATATGTTATTTAATTACATGTTTGTGTGTTTAGCCTTAGCTACTCATAGCTAAGCACCCACAACTTGGAGTTGTGGGAACCATGCGTAGTTACTTGAGATGACCTAGGTTGTTTCCATTTTTATGATTGGGGTTTTGCATGTATTATCTATTTTCCTTCATTTTTATTATTGTTTGGTGGTGGCCAACACCAAATCCTGCCTACTATCATGATCCCGACCAAGGTAGCGATGAATAGGAAAAGAGAAGTAGATGACAGAATTCAGTTGATATGCTCCCATCTAATCGACCAAACTTGATCAAGGGGAGGTTGAATGGGACTATCAGTAATGGTTAGTTGGCATGCTATGGTGGTCGACCAACCGCCATGGTGAAATATGACCTTTACCTTCACAAGAGGGCTAGAAAAACCTAAGTTACCAACCTACATGTGACTCACCAATTATAATTATGTATCTAGGGTAATCAAGTTGACGAATCATAGGGAACACAATTCCCAAGTTGTCCCCAAAATTGAGTGTTTTCTCGCGTTTTAATTAGTGTTTATTTTATTTTATTTTTGAATCATAAACCCCCCCTATTTAGAGATGTAGCCATAAATACTAGAAATGATTATTAGTGAAGTCTTGTAGTCAAAGCCCTATATTCCCTGTTGATTCGACCCTAACCTCGATTAAGTTAATTACTGATAGTAACCACCTTCTTGTTGGACCATGACCATCAATCAAAAATTATAGCACCGTTGTCAGGGAATACAGGTAGGTTTTGACTTGAATTCGCTATTAGTTAGTTCTATTGTTAATTTCTAGAGTCTTATGTATTTTACCTTCTTCAGTTTGTTTTTGTTAGCGATTCTAGGTGCAGGTTGGTTGACACTATGACTAAGCAAGAGCTTTACATTGTAAGCGGCTTGTTGGATGCTTTGCAGATACGCGCCCTATTTATGGGCAAAGGTCCGAGGATCCCCAAAGTTATCTGCAGAATTTCGCTCAAATGATGAGGGAGGTCCTTGGGACAAGAATTCCTGCTTGGGAAGCCATGGCTCTTTAAGTTTTCCCCTTGACCTTCCGAAATAAGCTGCAGAATGGTGGTCAATCCTTCCAGCTGATGCTTGCTCAATCTAGAGGGGGTAGTATAGAGTGTTTCCTCATGAACTTCTATAGAGATTCCAATAGGTAGAAGTTACAAAACAACATCTGTAATTTCATAAGAATGCCAGGAGAACCTTTAGTAGCAGTCTGGGAAAGATATAAGTAGTGCTTGGCAGCAACATCAAAACCATGGTCTGATTGATGATGAGTTGGCAGCAAGCTTCTACCAAGAATTAATTGGAGAAGACTATTGGGAGTTGATAAGACGACTATTTGATGAAATCATTGAGATTATAGACAAGCTATCTGTAGTTGCCCAAGTCTACTAACCCCTTCATGGGCAAGCCGGCCCAACCACTAGTGCATCTACGAGAGCCTCTAGTAAAACCAAAAGTAAAAATGTTGTACACTGGATAAGGTTACCTCACCAGCATTGTATCACTAATAAGCTGACCCAGATTGAGCATATGTTTGAACATGTCCTGACCAAGTGAATGAGCAAGATGACATTGTCAGGGAGATAAAGTTTGAGTCCTCAAATGTAATTACAAAGTTGAACAACTATATTGATGAAAAGTCTGGGTGGTAGGATTGAGCAGCTTGCTGAGAAACTAGATATAGTGCAGGATAAACAAAGGAAAAGTAGAAGAAGCAGTGATGGAGCACATGAGAAAGTTTGAGTACTCATGAATGACTAAGTTGAGTCATAGCGTTAAACAAGGGGCTTCTCGGGAGGCAACCCAAGCATGTTTTGTGTATTTCTTTATTTTGAGACATTTTATCATACTCTATTTGTTGATCAGTGAGTTAATAGTGTGTTGTGATTGTTAAGACTATGAACCAGTTGTATCAATTGGCGTTTTGGTGTATTTTAAGTAATAGGTTGTAAGCAAACTAGGTATTGAAGAATGGATAAGCTAAGTTCAGATGCAGCTCATATGAGCATGTCAATTGGCATTGTGGTGTATTTAGGTAATAATGTCTCCAAAAGAGCAAAGATTTGTTGTCCAATCCCCCGGACACCAACTGAGGAATGACCCATCTGCGGATGAGCAGTCAACTGAAGAAATAAATGTGCACCCTGACCCTGAGACTAATGTGCCTTTGACACGATCACAATCAACTAGAGTACCGAGGGAAGTGAATATCTCCTCCTATTCTAATGAGGATAAAGAAGACAGGTCAGAGGATGATGACCCCACTTCTGACTCTGGTTCTCTTGAAGTGTCTCAGACTCCCATTGAAGAGACCACTCCTTCACAGCTTGTTGATTCCACTTATATCGTCACCTCCACTGATCCATAAAATACAAGATAGTATGTGCCTAGAATGAAAGAGATCTATGATAAGGGACTAGAACTTAAGAGTCAAGGTAGTCAGTGCGGATATTTCACGAGGAGATAAGGTTGAAAGACTCAGGGCTGAAAGATGTGACAAGTTTAGAAGTTTATATTGACCACCATAGATTTGGACGGTTATCACAAGTGCTGGGGAAGTATGATCCTTACTTGCTTCGGGAATTCTATGCTTATTATTATGCTACTGTACGTGGCAATCTTCCGAGGCTCATGAAGCCCATTGATCCACCATGGTTGAGTGAAGTCATGGTCAGGGGTGAGATAGTCAACATATCAGCAAAGACTATTCAAAGGGTGCAATTCGAACCAAATTATAGAGCCCACACTCCATCCCAAAATATGACCATAGGATGGAAGACATATGAAAAGTAGTTAGTCAGAATGATATTGAACTAAAAACGAAGTTATTAAGGTGGAGAGCAGGCTAGATTTGTGAGGAAGGTATTGAGTCGATATAGGTTACAGACCATGCCAAGCATATTCTGAAGGCCCATCTCGCATTTAGGGAAACGTTTTAGTGGTCTAACATCTGGATGCGCATCATAACCATATTCACAGATAATGTGATCACAGTAGAGAGGATGTTTGTAGAGTACTTCTTAGGGTTTTGTACTTGGAGACTTCAATTTTGGAGGATTATACACTTATGGATTCATTATATCTTAAAATCTTGTGATTCTCAATATATGTCGAATATTTTTAGAATGAGTTTTCTCCCTCCCATCAAAAATATTTAAAATATAGAAGTGTTGATACGCGCCCAGGGTGTGTCGCAACCTTGGCGCACATCACTACTATTTTAATTTTTAGATCGAAAAATTATTTTTTGATCTACTTACTCTAAAAATCAATTGGGTAAGTGATTAATTATGTTTTCTTAATTTATACTTTCCTCATCTACCCATAGCATGAGTAGCTAAATCCATAACTTGGGATTGTGGAATCCATGAAGATCTAACCAAATAAACCCAGATAATTTGCAATTCTTAGAATGGGTATTACATGTATTAATCAATTCTCATTGTTTTGCATGTTTTCTAGTGGTGGCCAATATTAGAACTTGCCTACTGCTACCTTCTCGATCCAGGTGGTAATGAATGTAAAAAAAAAAGATTGATTAACATGATTCAATGATGTATTCTCGTCTAATCAACCGACCTAGACCAAGGGGAGATTTTCTGGAACTATGGGTAATAGTTAGTATTGCACACTATGGAGATGGTCCAAGTCACATAGTAAAATTCACCTCCCACCATTGATCAAAAGGCTTGGTGAACTTAAATTACCGTCCTATATGCTATACTCTAGTCGAGAATTGGGTTATTCGGGGATATTGAGTTGGTGAATCATAGGTAACACAATTCCCAAGTTTCTCTCCATTATTAATTGTATCTTGCTTCAGTTAGTTTAATTTACTTTCTTGTTGAACATTGCAATACCCCGGGGAATTGAGTTGTTAATTAATTGAATTGCTTATTGGTGAATTCGTTGTTAGTCTCCATATTTTCTATAGGATTCGACCCTAACCTTGGTCAAGTTTTATATTTAAGAACGATCGCTTTATATTATAAAGGAGAGGTGTAACTTGGGCCTAATCAAAGATTATGGTGCCGTTGCCGGGAATATGGGTAAACTTAATTGAATCCACTAGTAATTGTAATTCAAGTGTTAATCCTTAGTGCCCTTGTATTTTAATTTTGTTTTTATTTCTATTTTTGTTTCTTTCCAGGGTATACTAGGTAGTGTATGATCGACACTACGTGTCAAGACAATCCCTTCACTTGATCCAAAGATCCAAATAATTACAAGAAGAATGGGTCAAAAAAATTCTAACATCGCGAGTAATGCAACTTTAAATTGGAACACTAAAGTTGATGATATGGATGAAAATCCACCTCCTTTAGAGAATATTATATAGCCTAGGGATTTTAATGACAATGCTTACCGGTGGAATCAGCAAAGGTGGAACCCTATTGCTATGGATTTGACGGGAGCTATTGTATTGCCATGACTATCGCCTAACACAAAGTTCACAGTTTCTAGTGGGTTACTTCAAATTCTGCAAAACTATGATTTATTTGCAGGCCAACCATCAGAGGATCGACATAGCCACTTGTACAATGTGGCATTTGTTTGTAAGAGTGCAATGGGGACACAAAATCTATCTATGGATGTTGTGGGACTTTGTGTCTTCCCATTGTCTCTTACAGGTAATGTTGCTTTATGGCTATCTGAGCTCCTATAGAGTTCAATGACTAGTTGGGAAGATTTGCAGAAGGCCTTTTTGGAGAGGTACATTCCTAGATTAAAGAAAGACAAGTTGAAGGATCTATTCAACAACTTTGACCAACTTCTTGCTGATTTGATTAGCACTATATTAAAGCGGTTTACTAAGTGTTTGAGAAGCATCCCTAACCACAAGATAGTTAATGATGCCTTGGTAGAGATCTTTTATCATGCTCTTGATGAGAATATCCAAGCTTGGGCCAACACTATTATGGGGGCCATGTTTCTAGATCAACCATTTGCAAGGATTGTCAAGCGTATGGAGCAAGTGGTCAAGACTAATCATGTATGTGGACAATGGGATAGAGATTCTATGAGGA
>JAOTQJ010105647.1:11784-22083 GCA_025642045.1 Solanum sejunctum | reverse complement strand
ATGCTTGTTTCGTGAATGATCAGACGGGGGGTTTCTGGACCATGCCTAAGGGTCCAATCAGGACTATTAGTGCCAAGGTCAAGGCAACCAAGGTTGGAGATACACCAGAGATAGAGCTTATAGAGACAATTGATGTGGTTATTATGAAAGGAATAGGGGTCATGCAGCAGATTGGGGTAGAAGAGATGGTTTAAGAAATGGTCCATATATGCCACCACATAACTGAGATGCCATTATAAGCAATTCTAGAATTAAAAAGATGTTTGATCATTTGTTGAAGAAGGTCGATACACAAGATGAAACTCTAAGGGGCATGAAATTTGAAATTTCAAGCATTAATCAAAAGATAGAGTCTCATTATATGGCTATGAAACAACTTGAGCAACAATTTTGTCAAGTGTCAACTTAATTGAATCAGTGTCAAAAGGGTACATTATCTAGCAACACAGTTCAAAATTCAAGAAATCAGGGCAAATGTATGGTGGTTACCACTCGAGGTGGCAAGAGCACCATCGATCCTCCTAGGCTAATTGAAGTTGAGGATGTTCGTAAGAGGAGATAGTTGTAGATAAGGATGTGTTTGAAGGACAAGATTGTGTCAAGGATGGGTAGGCGAAGTGATTCTAGATCTAAAGAAGTATAAGACCATCCTAATACCTTCTCCTTCTTTTCCTCAAAGACTCAAAAAGAGGGAGGAGGAAGGAAAGTTCAAACACTTTCTCTCTATGCTTAAGAAACTATCCATAAACATCCTTCTAATTGAAGCTTTGGAGAAAACTCTGGTTAAGCAAAGTATATGAAGGATTTAGTTACCAAAAAGCATACAGTGAGTCAAGAGCTTTCTAAATATGTTCAACATTATAGTGTTATCACTACTAAGTCCTTGGTGCAAAAGCATAAAGACCCAGGCGCTTTTACCATACCTTGTACTATATGTGATGTGGAGTTTGCATGAGCTTTATGTGATTTGGGTTCTAGTATAAATCTGATGCCGCTTATGATCTTCAAAAAGCTTGGTTTGGGTGCCCCTACTCCAACTAACATGAGGTTGTTAATGACGAATAGAATGGTGAAGAAATTTGTTGGAATACTCTATGATGTATTGGTAAAGGTTTAAAAGTTTATATTCACTACAGATTTTGTGCTTCTAGATTGTGAGGTCAACTTTGAAGTCCTAATCATCTTAGATAGACCATTAATAGCCACCAGATGAGCTCTAGTGGATATGTAAGCTGGTAAACTCAAGTTTAGGTTGAACAATAAAGAAGTTGTCTTTGATATCCGTCAGTCAATGAAGCACCCTGATGACCTGAAAAGTGAGCTTGGGCAATTGGTGAAGTCTAAGTAGCCAATTTGTCTAAGTCATGTAGTCACAATAAATTATATGCTACTTGAAGGCAACCCAAGGTTTTTAATGTTTTAGCATAGTTCTTAGTTTAGTTTTAGTTTTCAGATTCATAGATAGTTATTTTCTTCTATTCTGTTGCTATTTTTGACATTGATTGATTGCATTTTGGATAATAGTTATTTTGTGAAAAATGTGTAGGTAACAGACCAAATCAGCAAAATTTATTGAGAATTGCATCAGGTACAATTTCTATGACTAGGCTTCTGAGTCATATTACACTTTATGACTCGTAACCCTATCTCGTAGAGATTTTCAGTGAGCATGAAAAGTGTGCACTCAACCTATGAGCCAACTTTATGACTCATAGTTCAATGTATGAGTCCTAAACTGAATTCATGAAAATCAGGTATGTTTTGAAATTTTTTGAAGTGTTAAGGGTTCCATGAAACCACGACTCATAATCGAGGTCTCATAGATCCAAGCCCAGAATTTTTAACAGTTGACTCGATAAGGGTACAAAATAGGAGTCAAATTATTTTGACCCCATATTTGACCTAATTTACCAAAATTCCCAAATTCATTTCATTCCCCTCTTTTTTCAAAATAACTTTCGAGTCCTATGACTCATTTTCCAGTGAGCTTTTTGGCATCTAGGGTTTTGCAGTTATTCATTCTCTCTTATCTTCTTTAAATTCATCTCAACTTGTGGTAAGTTCTTGACTTAATTTTGATCAATGATTGGCCTTGCTTCTATTTAGTTGATTTCTTGATCATGATTGAGTTGGGTGGTTTAGTATGAAAATCTTGTTGAAGTTGGAATTGTATATCAGAGATTGAATTTCCCCTGGTTTAATTAATATAATTGATTCTAGAAATTGAGTATCTTGGCCTTGTGTAGACCCCACTTGTGGGATACAACTGGGTATGTTGTTGTTGTTGTTGTTGTTGTTGTTGTTGTTGGGTATCTTGGCCTTGTGTATGATTAGTTGTTGGTGCCTATCAAATTATCCATCATGATAAATTATATGATATTGCATGAATCATGATTGTAGATTGATGGATTGAGCCATGGCTGCATAATCTTGTTTGAATTCCATAAGAATGATCGAAGTGTTAGGATTATTCCATGTTTGTTCGTTTTTCAATGGGATGAATACATGTGAAATTTTTGTGGGTCTGGGTTATTGTGTGCTAAAAATATGAGTGCAATTATGCTTGTTTCAATGCTAGTAGCATTAGTGTTGAAATGTTTTGGGGATCCATATGATGGGCTTGGAAATATCATGTACCTAGGTTTTCTTATTCACGAGACCCTTTTACGACTCATAGAAGCATCTATGAGTCGTAATTGACACTCATGGGGAATTCTAAACACTTGATACTCTGAGTATTCATCAAATTAGACCTTCTATGATTCATAGGCCACTTTACGACTGATAGATTGGTCTCATAAATCCTAACGTATTTTTAAATTACTCTCTAAAATCTTATACGAACCCAGTTTACAACTCATAACAAATTTATGAGTCGGACCTAGGTCTCACAAACTTTTCTAGTGACCATTATTTTTCTGAAGCACTGGTCTACAAGAGCATATTACGACTCTAATTCTCACCACAACTCGTAAAGGGCCTCTCGTAGAGTCCTTCTACAACTGATTCAATGTAGTTCTTGCTTTTTATTTCTTGATTATTGAGGCTAATTATATTCATTTATGTTTAACTTTCGGATACTATGCCCTCAAAAGGCAAATGTGCAGAGATTGAGGCTTTTAAGATGCAGCTCAGGGATGAGCTTACAGATGATGAGCCTTCGGATACTGAGCAGACCCTGCAGCTGAGTGGGTCAGTGGAGATATATGATGCCCAGCCTAACCCAGCAGCACCTCATCCACAAACGAGAGCTATTGCCAAGTTTGGCAACCTCAGGATTGGAGTGATAGTCCTTCCCAGTATGAAGAGGAAGGAATTATGGAGATAGGGAGTAGTATGCCCAGAGGACCCCGTCTAAGGATTAGAAGAGTTTAAAGGAGGCCTTCTAGGATAGAGAAGATATTGAGTCCTCTGTCGCACCATCTTGTTCTACAGTACCAGATGCTAGTACTCACCGGTGGTGTATCGAGGGGATAGAGGCCATATTTTTGGAGGGAATGCAGCCTAAGGAGTAGGACATACCCACCCGTTAAATATATGAGGAACCTAGGGTTATTGGTAATGGACTGAGCCATGTTCCAAGTCTGAATGACTTGATGATACGATATGGGCTCGAGTGGCTGATGGGGGCACTTAGACGATATGCCTCAATTCTGGTTTGGGAGTTTTATGCATCCTATGCAGCTATGATTTAGTAAATCTTCCCAAGGAAAATAGTCCTATCTCACAACAAAGATTTACAGATGTTCGAATGAGAGGGCGATGGGTCGATATTTCAGAAGAGTTGATCCATCGTGTACTTTTTGATCTCGAGTACCATGCACTGAGATCAACATCTAAGTTTCATTATAGGTTGGGGCAGGCCAAAAATTTACTAATCATGAAGGATTCGGTATATCGGACCTTACTTCTAAGATAGGTGGCCAATCACATTGCGTAGTAAGGACCTGAGCCTGCTTGTGACACTATCTACATCGAGTCTATAGTGAAGGCTTCATTGAGTTTCCCTGATAAATTTTCATGGGCGATTGTTAGATCCTGCATCTGGCTTACTCTAGCGAATAGCACTTTGACACTGAAGTAGGTAGTATTGGTTGCCAGCATCTTGGCTGGGTACGATATTGGTTGGGCTCGATTCATAGCGAAGCAAATTCATGAGTCAGCACGCAACAGGGACACTTTCATCCCATTACTAATTTTGGAAAACTCTGTTTAGAGTCTCGAGTACATATACTTCATCAGCTAGACCAGTTTGTTGAGGCCGAGCATACCTTGGAGGCTAGGCAAATAAAGGCTGATGAGAACTCGAAGGCAATCCAGTGAGCACAACCCCCACCACTACTATAGATATTTGCCCCAGAGCCACCACCTGAGGGTTCGACGACTGCCACTAGTACTACTATTACTGCTACTACTGATGAGAGACCCTAGCAGCCCGAGGCAGTTGATATTGAGAGCGGTCTTACTATAGCTGCTCCTGTACCAAAGGCCACCACTTCACAGCCTTCTATAGCAGGCTTGGTCTATGTGCCTGCCTCTTCTATTTAGGCCATGGTACAATGATTATCATGTGCTGAGGCCCAATTATCTCAGCTTATTTAGCAGCTTAAGACATGGATTTCGCACATTATTACAGATTTAGAGTAGCGGTGTCAGGCATTCACCATCTCAACTATTC
Organism: Solanum sejunctum; assembly: GCA_025642045.1. Classification (NCBI taxonomy): domain Eukaryota; kingdom Viridiplantae; phylum Streptophyta; class Magnoliopsida; order Solanales; family Solanaceae; genus Solanum; species Solanum sejunctum. The sequence continues at coordinate 17,405 of JAOTQJ010105647.1, read as the reverse complement.
AGGAGCGTGTTTCTAGAATGGACATACGTATTGATGCCTCTGAGGACCAGGTTTAAAAGAGGTTTGTAGACGCCCAGTCTTCATATTTGTTAGCCGTCCAGAAGGATATTACGAATCTTAGGGACAACATAACAGCTTCACTTGCGGCGCTTGTGACATTATTGGAGACTACATCTATAGAGCCACTATTTGATTTATTTGCCTCCATGGAGTCTACACTGACTTCCCTTGGTAAGCACTCTTACAAAGATGAGGACCCTAATAAGAGGAATGTATGTGTAAGGTGCTCAAAGATGATGATAAGGATGAGGAGGTTGATCTCAAACTGGCCTTGAGGACATCTAAGCACGAGGAAGAGATGAGGCGAGCTTGAGATGAGGATAGATTGAGGAGTATTGGTGCCTAGGTACAAAGTCTGACTATTGAGAATACTACCTCGCAGATGGATGGAAGATGACCAGATGCAGTCCTAGACAGGCACTTAGGCGTCGAGGTATGTCTTTTACCCCTACTATTCTATTTTTTTGCTTGATTTGGTGCATTAAGGATAATGTACAACTTTATTAATGGGGTATGGGTAGTTATGTCCTCAGTGAAGTCTGAGTAGCTTATGGTCCATAACTAGCCCAAATTTTGATCCTGATGTTTTCTTGCTTATGTTCTTTTTCCTCGTGGATATTTAATTTATGTTAAACCGGCATGTTTTGGATGTTTAGATAATATGTGTAGCATGTAGTACTAATACTTAAGGAATACAACATGTTTTATGTTTTGCTTTGAAAATTGGTACCTACCAAAACTTTTTTGGTTAGTAGTTAAATGGTAACCATGCATATTTGGGTGTTTAGCAATAGTTGTTCTTATAAGTGAGGATAATTGATACATGAAGCATGATCTTGAGTCTTTTATTGATAATGTACGCAATGCTATGTGAGTGTGATCTTATTTTGATAGATTGATGCATTTTTGTGCTAATTCAGAACTTGCCCTATTACTCTACGTTTAGATTAAATGGAGTAGAAAGGGAATCTTAGGGCTTTGTTCCTTAATTAGTCCACTTTAGCCTAAAATGACCAATCAAATAATATTTTATCACTTGTTCCAAATATTTGAGTCTTACATGTACCACTTCTTTTAAAAACAGCCAATTAACCTAACCTTGTCTAGTGAAAAACCTTAAGATTGACACTAGTCTGTCCTTGAGCATTCTGAACCATGATTGAGGAAAAATCCTAAGTTGAGGGTAGCTATCGAAAGTGGCCCTGGTTTAGAGGATAGATACTATGTACTTCAATATAGGCTAAAAGCCTAAGTTGAGGGTGGTCGGTGTAGGAGTAAAATCATTAAAATAAGGTGGTAAATTAGAAATAAAGAACAAAAGAAGATCATGTACCTAGTGCAAATGGAAAAAATAAGAAGAATATGCCTTAGATTGAGATTAAAAGCAACATTAAGTGTAAAAATAAGGCAAAAAGTAAAAAAAATGAGAAGAAAATATCCGAAAAAGCTTAAATGTGGAAAAGGGAGAATATGGTAAAAATATTCGAGTAGGTAAGGTGAAAGTGATGAAAAATGTAGTTCAAGGATGAATTTTAGTCACTATCTTACCAAAATATCATACCAAAAACCCCTGAGCCTACATGACAAGCCTAGTAAGTCCTAAAGTGATCCTATTCTAGTTAGTTGAAAATCTGAGTCATGACTATAGAGGCAAGCCTATGGTATTAGTCATTATGCATGAACATTATTTTGTGAGGGTGAGTGTGTTTGCACAGTCCCAAAGCTAAATTTGAAATCATCATTGAGTGTCAAAAATGGGACTTCTCTCTATGAGGGAACTTGCATTGCATTGTTAGGATTTGACTTGTTCAATGATTGTGGACTGTTGATATTCCTTTGGCTATCATAATTTTGTATTCAAATGCACCAGTGTGGTTTGGTTTGCTAAATATCTGATCCTCTTTTGAAAAGTTGGTTTTGGAGTGCATGTGATGTATGCCATCGGGTTGAGGTCTGTGTGTTGTTGTTGTATTGTTTATATAGTTATGGTTTTTATGTATTTTTGGTGTTTAGTTTGCGGGAAAAGAGGTTGGCATAATTTTGGGACAAAATTGCAGACTCTTCTGGTTTTTGTTTGTTTATGGGACCCTCTACTAGTCTTAGAGGATTCTACAGGTTGTAGAGTATTCTATGAGCCATAGAGTGGATTTCGTGAAGATTTCTAGTGAAGAATGAGATTTAAAGTTCAGTTATACGAGTTGTAGATCATTTTACGAGTCATATAGAGTGGTTTCATGAAGAATTCCAAAGAAGGACCAGGTGATGCAAATGAAGTCTACGAGACTGCCATACGAGTCGTGAATCAGTCTACGACTTCACAAAGTGGATTCGTAGTAGTGAAGTCTAAGATCTCAAGAGCTAAATACGAGACCCCAATTATGACTCATAAATTAGTGTATGAGTCATATATGGTTGTCGTAGAAAGTCACCAACCAATTTTTCTATTTTTTAGGACTTATTTGTAAATACTATAAATAGTCATTATTAGGTCATTATTCAAGAGATTACAGTAGAGAGGACATCAGTAGAGTACTTTTAGGGTTTTGTACTTGGAGACTTCAATCTTGAAACAGAATACACGTGTGGATTCATTGTATCTTCAAATCTTGTGATTCTTAATATATTTTGGATTTGTTTATTCTTCAATTCAATTGAGTTAGTCATTAATTATATTTTCTCAATTCATAATTTCCTCATCTGCCTATTGCATAAGTAGCTAAATCCACAACTTGGGGTTTTGGAAACCATGAAGATCTAACCAAATAAACTTGGATAATTTGCAACTCTTGGAATAGATATTTATATATATTAATCAATTCTCTTTGTTTTGCATGTTTTCTAGTGATTTCCAACATTTGACTTGCCTAGTGTTACCTTCCCGATCCAAGTGATAATGAATAGGAAAAGAGATTGATTAACAGGATTTGATGATGTGTTCTAGTCTAATCAACATAACTAGACCAAGGCAAGGTTGACTGGGACTATGGGTAATGGTTGGTATTGCATACTACAGAGATGGGGTAAGTCATATAGTGAAATTCACCTCTCACCTTTGACCAAAGGGTTTGGTGAACTTAAATTACCGTTCTACATGTTATACTCTATCGAGAATTGGGAACACAATTCCTAAGTTGCTTCTATTATTGATTGTCTCTTTTTTAGTTAGTTTAGTTTATTTTCGTATTGAATATTGCAAGCTCCCCCCCCCCAAGGGAATTGAGTTGTTAATTACCTGAATTAGGTATTGGTGCATTCGTTGTGAGTCTCTGTATTCTCTGTAGGGTTCGACCCTAACCTTGGTTAGGTTTTATGTTTTGACAACAACTGGTTTGTCCTCTAAAACTGAGATGAAACTTGGGTGTGATCAATGGGAACACAAAATCTCTAAATGGATGTTATGGAACTCCATGTCCTTCCTTTGTCTCTTATGAGCAATGCTGCACTATAGCTATATGAGATCCTGCAGAGTTTAATCACCAACTGGGTAAAAATGTAGAGAGACTTTGTAGCAAGGTATTTCCTTAAATCAAAGAGGCTCAAACTGGAACATCAGATCCACTGTTTCAAGCAATTCCCTGGTGATTTATTCCATGCTACATTTGAGCAGTTTAATAGATGCTTGAGGAGTGCACCAGACCATGAGGTTGGGAAATGTCCTGGTGGAGAATTTATAATGAGCTCGAGATGCTAATAGTCAAGCATATACTGATGCCCTTTAGGGAGGTCTGTTCGCGACACAACCATTCACAGAAATTTTTGATCAACTAAACATTATAGCTAAATTGACCCATGTGTTGGAGCCTAGGAATAGATATCTAATAAAACAAGTGAGTACTGCTAACAAGAGTTTTGACCAAGCAAAAATAAATTTAGATATCCTTAGTATGCTTACCCAGAACAGAGCTACTCTAGAGATGCTAATAAAGTAGACACAAGAGTTAACCAAGCCAGGGGTCATTCAAGAAAGCCATCATATAAAGCATGGAGACCGAAAGGATAATAGACTGAATAGTCACTATGTACCCTCACACTATCATGATATGGGAGATAGTAACTCTAAATCGAGGGGATGCTAGAGTAGGTATTAAAGAGGGCAGACGCCCAAGATAAGACTTTGAGGAAGATCAAGTCCGACATTGCAAAGATAAACCATAAGGTTGAACAACACTCGATGGCAAACAAATAGCTCAATCAATAGTTTAGACATGTGTTAATGCTATTCGATAAGATTCAAAGAGGCATGATGACAAGTGCCATAGCTTTAGATAGAAAGAAGACTGAAGACTCTAAAAGGAAGCAATGTTCGATGATAAGGGAGCACAGAAGCTGGAGAAAATCTAAGTATTCTAGCCATCTATGTCGTGTTGTGATGATAAATCAGGTGCTGCTTGGGAGGTAAACAAAGGAACCATGGTGTTTACGCACCCAGGTATGTTTTTTGACCCCTTATGTTCTATTTTTGCTTAATTTTGTGCATTGGGGACAATGCACATCTTTTTTGATGGGGTGTGGGTAGTTATGCGCCTCAGTGAAGTCTGAGTAGCTTTTGTCCATAACTATCCCAATTTTTGGTCCTAGGATTTTCTTGTATGTGCTCTTTTTTCCTATGAATATTTATTTTCAATTGAATAGACATGTTTAGGATGTTTAGATAATATTTGTAGCATATAGCACCAATATTTATGGCATATAGCATGTTTTTATGTTTTGTTTGGAAAATCATACCCACTAAAATTTTTTGATTAAGTAGTTAGATAGCAACCATGCATGTTTAGGTGTCTGACAATATCTTTTCTGAGGAGTGAATCTACATTGAGATAAAAAGCATGATCTGTGAGTCTTTTGTTGATAATGTATATAGTGCCATGTGATTGGGAGCATAATTTAATAAATTTATGTATTTTGTTCTAATACAGAACTTTTCTTATTACTCTAAGTTAAATTGTAGATTAATTGGATTTGGAAAGGACTTAGGCCAATGTTCTTAAATAGTCCACTTTAGCCAAAAAATAACCAACTAAATTTATGAAATATCCTTTGTACCTAATGTTTGAGCCTAACAAGCACCTATTCTTTGGAAACACCTAACCTAGCCTTGTCTGGTAAAAAATCCTGAAATTTGCCCTAGTCTTTCTATCACGCCTTGAGTGGATACACTTGGTGTGGCCGGCACTCGAAGAACCATTATTGATTCCCTAAGAGAACCACTTGGTGTCATCATCACATCAACTTCGTAGCAGAATTATAACGCAAAAAGTAAGACCTCATTTGTAAGAAGACAAATAAATTCATCACTTTAATGTATCATAGCTTGTAATAAAGAAAAGTTTAGATACAAAATACTCGTTAAATACTCTACTCCAATGTCTATGAAGCCTTTACTCAACCATCCAGAATGGTTCCACGACAGGCCATCGACACTTCAATCAAAACCAAAATAAAGTACTCAATAATAAGAAGAATATGAGGTTCAAGGAGGGTCTTTAGTCATTATTTTCCCAAAATACCATGCCAAAGCTCCATTGAGCCTATGTTACAGGCCAAGAAAGTCGTAAAGTGAT
>JAOTQJ010105647.1:0-11684 GCA_025642045.1 Solanum sejunctum | reverse complement strand
TAGTCATTATTTTCCCAAAATACCATGCCAAAGCTCCATTGAGCCTATGTTACAGGCCAAGAAAGTCGTAAAGTGATGCTTAAAACAAGAAATTTTCTGTTGTGGGTTTTATGTGTTTTTGTGTTTAGATTTGCAAGATTACAGGTTGGCCATGATTTGGGAAAAAATTATCGAAGTTGCTAATTTTTACTGTTGTACAATACCTTCAACGATTTGTAGAGCAGTGTACGAGTCATAGAATACTTTTCGTGCTTTAAGAATCAGAGAAGTGGACTATGGGGAAAGTTATCAAACAAAATCCCCTTTACGTGTCACGAAACACTTTACGAGTCATAAAGGAGTATCATAGAAGTGAAGTCCAAAATTCCAATTGTTGATTATGTGTAACAGCCCACATCTTACAATACTAGTACTATCCAAATGAAACATAATATGGCTTTTCAAATTAGCGCCAATTATTAAAAGTGCTTGAATCTCAAATTAGAGGGCGATATGCATGTCTATGCTGAAGAAGGTTGAGTGTAAATAAGGTTTAAGTCAAATTGAGGAGCTCACAACCTTAAATGAAATGAGATAAGTTATGTGCTTATAGGACTATGAAGCTACCAGGTGAGTCACCTACTTTCTTAGCTTAAGTTTGCTAGCTAAACAGAGACGAGGCCCAATGTCAAATTTGTCCAAGTTCGATCATGAATAAAGTCTGTGTTAAGGGTGTAACTTTAGCCTGTGTTTTAGCATAAAAATGGACTATATTTTCAGCCCAAGAATAATAGTACAACAAAACTCACTTGGTGAATTGGGCCAAAACCAAATAAGGAGAAAAGGGAAAAGTGGGCAGACAAGGCCCAACCAATTTGAACCCAATAAGGCCCAACTACAAGGGTAAAGAAGCTATATCACCAGCTTAGTAAAGTAAGGCTAAAAATTCCTTAGTAGGTTGGCCAAAGTCGCCCTTTAAAAAGGGTTTAAAACATCTCACATAAGCCATTTTAACTTGAACAAAAAAATCATATTGTTTTGCAAGTTCTCTCTCAACTCTTTTTCTTGATTTTACAAGTAGCCACAAGAGACTTTAAGGGTTATTGGAGAAGCCCTATACCTTGATGGTAAAGGTAAGTAATAATACTTATGTTTTTAGTATAGTTTTCTTATGTAAAACAAGAGGCTAAGCTGATTATACCTTTACTGAAATTGTTGGACAATATGTTTTCCAAAAGTTGTTGTACATTTTTCTTGTTTATTAGGAAGCTTTTCTCTTTTTGATTGGATTGATTATGAAGAAAGGCTCCTATTCTTAATAATTATTAGTTCTAAATGATGTATAAGGGCTGATGCACCATTTTTATACTCCGCAAAAGTGAGTTCTTGGGTGATATTGTAATTGTGCTCGTAATAGGAACTTATGGGCTGATTAATTGAGAACTATGGTCTCATGTGCTCCACCTATTTTCAAGACTAATTTTGAACTATTTTAGGACTAGTTTTATATGTATATATGGTGGGGAGTTTTTGGTTAAAGTTGGAAAAGATTTGAAATTGTCGACATCAAAATGTAGCGAAGTGACGTAACATTGTACCGCCTATTTGTATGTTGTGTAGAATTGATATGAGTTGTGCCTTGTGGGCTGTTGTAAGACTATTATGGATCTAAAATAGGCTACACATGCTATGTATAGGAGAATTTGTATTAACAAATACAATTAGGGGTGGAAAGGTTGAAAGAATATGCTTGGGTTTATAATTATCCGCTTGTTGCCCGTATGTTATTTTTTTATGAGGTTGCGCTTCCAACATGTATCTATTAGTTTATTATGCTAGTTGTATCATCTACTATGTTTTATATAAATATATGGAGGAATGGAAGGTTGTATCTAGATAATAGCGAGGTCGTACAACAAGGTATGTAAGGCTACTTGATTTTGTATTATTTGGCATGAAAGATAGATCCCTCCTTGGCACTTAAAGGTACTTACCAACTCCGACACAACTACTAACCATGTCTCAACTCTTTCACATGTTCATATGCTCATGTACATAGTCACTTCAAATCTGCATACATACTTGGATACTAAGATACACGAGTTCGTTCTACTAAATAAAGTTCATGTGTTGTTCTACCTCCTATGTATTTCATTATTTGTGTAACCTAATCCTTTCATTATGGTGTTGCCTTTTGTGATTATTTACATGTCATATCTTGTATCTACAATCCTACAGCTCCAATATTATGACCACCAAGAGAATCTTCTCAAAAGTAATTGAAAGATAAAGTATATTATCTATTGATGGGTGGTAACCCAAGGGGTGGAAGAATCACCTAGATAGGGTCAGTCCTATCATGAGGGGAAGCCGAAGGGGAGAAAGGAAAAGCCTAACCAGGGCCAATTCTGATATAGATTTACCACTAATCAGCCAGTCATTTGTATTGAATGTTGTGCATAGATTATACAGTAAAGGTAAAGTAATAAAAAGAACATAACGTACATGATCCCACAATATTACTAAGGGTGTCTCTTATCCTACACCAGTGCATAGTTTCATTTGAGTTGTTGCTTCATATATAGTATTTCCTTCCTTAAATATTTAGTTCATTAGCTTATACTAACATCCCTTATGGGGGACCTGCATTTCATGCTGCAGGTACAGGTGCTAGTAGATCTCCCCAGTAGGAGTACAGGATATCCAGCTGCTGTTATCAAGCTCCAAGTTACTTCAAAGCTTTGTGTGTCTAGATCTTATATTTTTGTATTGTATAGTTTATTAAGGTGGGGCTTGTCCTGACCCTTATCAAATAATTTGCCTTATCTAGAGGCTTTGTAGACTATGTAATTCAAAGTGTGGTTATATCTCCTACTTTAGTGAATGTGGGCCTAACAGCCTAGCGATATTCATTTCCTTTTGGATTGTTATTACTGTTTAATTTCTTAAAGGCATGTTAAATGAAGAAATCCCTTATAATATATATAGAAAATTCATTTATACAGGTTGGTTCTCCCGAACTTTATAGGCAATTAGTGCTAGTTTGCCTTACTGGGACTTTGGGCGTGACATTATGAGACCCCAACTATGAGCCGTTGACGATAATATGAGTTATAAAGTGCCTTTTGTATAGCATGCTGACCTATTTTCCTAATTTATTTAGGATTTATTTTTAGTATTATAAATAGGTCTTTTAGGTTATTTTTAGAAGCACTAGCCAGTTTTGATTTGTTTTAGGTTTAAGTGCTTAGAGAACTCAATACTTTGAAAGAGAAAATTGTGAGAGTCTTTGAGAACACTTCTGGTGTAATTTGATCTTCAAGCTTGTGATTTTCATTGACATTGGATTTGATTGTTCTTAATTCAAATGTGTTAAGTGTTTAGTTATGTCTTCTCAATTCATAATGTTATCATCTACACATAGCATGAGTAGCTAAATCGATAACTAGGGTTATGGGAACTATGAAGAACTAACAAAGTAAAGTTAGATAATTCACAATTCTTGGATAGTGTATATGCATGTATTAATTGACTCTTTTCATTTTATATGTTTTGTAGTGATGAACAACATTAGAACTTGCCTAATGTTACTAACTAGATTAAGGTAGCAATCAATAGGATAAGAGATGAATTAACAGGATTCGATTGATGATTTCTCATCTAATCAGCCAAACTGGGCCAAGGCAAAGTTCTATCAGGACTAGTAGGTAATGGTTAATAATACACACTACGGAGATGGGCTAATTTCCATAGTAAAATTTGCCTCTCACCTTTGACCAAAGGGCTTGGTGAACTTAAATTATTGTCCTACAATCATTCACTAGACAGGAATTGGGTTATTCGATGACACTGAGTCATAGAATCATGGGGAACACAATACCCTAGTTGCTCTTTATTGTTGATTTTCTCTTGAGATAGTTAGTTTAGTTTATTTTGGCATTGATTATTACAAACCCCCCTCTAAGGGGAATTGAGTCAGTTAATCACCAGGATTGCATATTAGTGAATTTTGGTGAGTCTACGTATTCTCTGTGTGATCAATCCTAACCTTGGTTAGGTTCTATATCTTGATAGCGATCGTTTTTTCCTATAAAAAGGAGATGTAACTTGGGCGGCATCAGACATCACGAGTAACGTTCAATATTATGACACTCTTGATTATTGATATAATTATGATTATCTAAAATATGGTGATGGCTTAGGAATTAGGTGTGACACTTGATACTACTCCTTGAGTACATATGATTATTATAAGTTTCATGCTTTGGTATTCCTGATTAATGATATTCCATGTTTATATGTATATTTGGATTGCACTATTGATTTACATCTATTGTGTGTGGCTTGTAACATACGTTGACCTGGATAGAAGGCAAGGACATAATGATTCACACTGGTACCTCTCCCTTAACTCAGATGGGAGGCAAGAGGGACATTCATTCTTCATATACTTTTACAATGGGCAGAAGGTAAGTACTTGGCATCATAATATTTCTTGACCACGAACAGGTGGCAAGGTTGTGGCATTTTCATATTACTTGACCACGAGCAGGTGTCAAGGTTGTGACACTCTTGGTATTTGGATTGATGAGTTGTACATTATGTTTCACATCGTGGTTATGCAGCATCATGGATTCTTGAGGATATATTAGCTCATTATTATTATTATTATTATTATTATTATTATTATTATTATTATTATTATTATTATTATTATTATTATTATTACTACTATTATTATTATTATATATGTTACCTTGTGCTAACCTTTTTGGATGCAATAAGAGGGTTCTTCATTATTACATACTTGTTTCAATTTCTCTTACCCAGTATGTTGAACCTACTAGGTAAATTTTGGTGTGCTTATCTCTACTCTACTTCATCCCTATAGATCAAGCACAGGAACTCATACAGGATAGCTAATTCACTCTTTTGGGCATTTCTCCATCCATCGTGATCTTACCGATGAGGCTCAAACTTTGAGTCGTTATGGATCCTTGGGATTTCTTTTAATTTATGTTTTTGACTTGTATTATATTCAATAAGACAATCTTGTATTTCATCAAATACTTATATTTACACTTTGATATTACTTAGATGCTCTTGTATGCATAACTCCACACGTTGGGAGATTTGTTATGTTAAGTCAAAATAGTTTCTGCTTTATTTTCTTTTCGCTAGTTGTGATTTGTTTTGGGTTGTGGTAGCATCTTGTTATGAAACTTATGATCTACTGTTACATTGCATCCTACCTACTAGTACATTCTAAGTACTAATGCATATTTTTTTCTAAATGATCTAACCATGTAGGGACCGCAGCTCTTATTCGTCATCCTCCATGTGGATAGCTTGGATTCATGAAGATTGTTATTGTGGTGAGTCCTTTATTCATGGATACTATCCAATTTCCTTCTTGCTTATGTTGGACACTAGTAATTTACTTTTTAAGTTGAGGGTGAGCGTTGGGCATGTCATGGCCCCCATCCTATTCATACATAGAGGTATTGTTGGATACCATGTTATGATATGCTATGTACTCACTATGCTATGTGTGAGCATTTATGGAGACTTATCCTTTAGACCCTATCCCCTATGTGATGTTATTTGATGTTGTTGATAATGAAGGAAAGTTATGAAAGTCCTAAGGCCCTACTTCCCCATATCTTGAGTCATATTTACCCTACCCTCACGACTTGGTAGCTATGTGATTTACGTGAATCCCTAACCCATATTCATCCCCATAGGTGACTAATAAGCCCCTATTCTCTTAGAATTATTTGTTGAATGTTTGTTTTATTTTTAATGACCAAGAATATGCAATTAATATGCTAAGAAACTTGTTTGGGTTGCCTTTGGATTTCTCATTCACTGTGGCACATCTATTCCCTAGGCTTGGGTCGTGACATTATCATTTGGTACACCCTTTCTTACTACAATATTTGATGTGTCTAAAAATTTTGTTACGTATCTTTTCGACTTACACTCCTATAAGTGAGTCAGTTTTAGCTCAAAGAGTTTACTAAAATTATCTCATGTCGGTCTTGCATAAAGTTATTTTTGTGATCTTGTTGAACTTGATATGGTCGATTTTGAAATTATTCTTGGTATAAATTTGATGCATTCATATTATGCATCTATTGATTGTAGAACCTGTACAGTCATGTTTCAATTTCCTAATGAGTCCTAGATCGCAATTGCAAGTCATTATTTGGCTTAGCTTGAAACGTTTAGGGGTCATTGTACGAGAAGGGTACTATGAATCATGAAAACCTATACGGGTCTTACATTACACTATTAGAGGGGGTAGTGAAGAATCAAAATTTTGCTAACTATTGTGGAAACTTTTGAGGGTATCTATGACATGTAAAAGATATGACAAGCCATAGATGAGCTTCGTGGTTAAGATTTAGAGCAGGCAAAATTGAACATAAAATTTATGTACCCAGTCAATGAATCTACGATTGTTCTACAAGACCTAGAAGGGTCTCATAAACCATATGACAAGAATCAATTAGGGGTACTTTTCACATTTCCTACCCTCATAACCCCTATCTGCATCAATTTGGGCCTACAAGATTACCCATTACAATTTTAGTTCTACTACTTCACCCAACCCCCATTTATTTCCCCAATTTCTCATAAAATCGCCTAAGTCTTCCTCTCAAGTTTTATCTCATGCTCAAGGAAGGCCAGCTAGGGTTTTCTGCAAGTTTCACCATTAAAATAAAGGTTCAAGCTAGATTTCTATTTAAGGTATGTGGTTATTCATCCATGGGTCTATTTTGCCCATGAGAATAAAGATTTTCTAGCCGTTTCATCTAATTTCAAGTATGTATTTTTTAAAAATTTTCATGATTCTTGGACCGATTGCGTGATTTATATTTTATCTTATGATTATCAATTTTATTATGTATGAATTCTCATCAATCACATGATTTCAAGGATATTTATGAAAACTTTTCTACATGCTACCTAGAGTTCATAAAATTGATGATGGGTTATACTAATCATGATTTAAATTCATGGTATCCTCCATTATTATGCATGATTCTTCTTTTAATTGCATGATTTCAATGAATTATTGCTTAAACTCAAGAATTATTCTAATTTCAACTATGATTCCCTTGATATTATTTTATATGATTATGCATGATTTCAAGTCTATTACATGAGGTTTAAGATAATTTCAAATGAAACTCTGTATTTATGATATAATTTCTAATGACAAACTATATTTATAATCATGAATTGATAAAGTTTTCTAGTAAGTTACATGCAATTAAGAAAGACGCCTTTTATGATTTTATTCAAGTCAATGATGGTAAGTTTCTTACTTAAGCATGAACATATAATGACGAAAGGCCTATATTCACATGATATATGGCAAGATTAAGGATCTATTCAATGATTTTGTTTTATGAATAATGGATGGGTAGTAGAGATTCCATCCCATATGTTATTGACTTTATAACTTATTATTTATAAATTTTCCATTGAGAGTTTACTTAGTATCGAGCAGACCTTGGATAGAGGCTCTCACCCATAGTAGAGGCATGAGACATAGTAAGATCCTATTTTTCCATAACTATGTGTAACCATAAGATAAAGTATCACTCCAGTAGAGGTTCAATTCCTTAAAAAGGGTCACCCACAGTATAGGCTCGATCCTTTATATAGCTTACTAGATCCACTTAGACATAAAAGAGTATCTTGGCAAGTAGTCTCTCCTTTTTTTCTCTAGTATATAGGTACTATCAAAACTTCATGTTATAGCTCACATGGCTTAATATCAGTTAATGGTAACACTCAAAATGTTCAAGATATCTCTTTTTGTGATTTATGTTATTTCTCACAAGGTCAAACGTTTCTCTCACAAGGTTTGTAATTCTCACTACAACATATTAACTTCTCCAAGATTTTTGGTACATTTTACTATGGTTGTGCCTCTTTCTATGATTATGATCTCTATTAAGACTCATTACATTTTTCAAAGTATGTGATTTCTTACGATAACTCATGAATATCATTATAGCATTTATATTCTTTCATAACTTCATTATGGTTCCTTGAAAAATATAAGAGTATAAACTGTGTATGGCATCTTAAAAAAAACACTTCTCCCCCAGAACTATGTTGTGACTTGATCCTCTTCAATAAGGTACGTAGGTGCTTGGAATTATATTCTAAGTTCAGTTACATAAATGTTAAAATATTATATGTTCGTACTTGATTCTTTATGGGGGCAAAGACCTATGGAATGTGAGCATCTTTAATGGCATGCTTGAAGTCTTCAAATTTAATCAAGTTTGTAGGTTAAAGATTTCAAATTCCTCAAGTATCTAAGCTAAAGTCACCAAAGTCTATAAGTTGTTCTCAAGTTAAGAAAGTATTCAAGTGATGGTCCTCAAATTCTTAAGTTTTTGTGTCGATATTCTTGATATTTGTCAATTTTGTAAGTTAAGTTGCGTAAAATTTGCAAAGGCGAATGCACAAAAATTAAAAGAGGATGGATTTTTATTATTTTCATTTTACTAGCGTGCTAAATGTGAATTAAGTTTGAATTACTAAGTATTGTAGCAAAAGAAACATGTAAAGAAGTTCAAGTTAGAACCACAAATGCAGGATATGGGTCCAAAAAAATAGAGAAAATTTATTTCTATAAAATTGTCTAACATACCAATCTAAATTTTTAGAATGTAAAGAAAGGAAGTAAAAAAATTGGACAGAGCCTAATCTAAGCATAACTTGTTATTGATCAAATCTTAGCGACCAGCCTCTAAGTACTCTCTCTTATGCTCCAAGTAAGTCGAATTGTCAGGTGTCAAGAAGTCCATATTATCATAAGAAGACACCTCATTCTCAGCAACTAAAATCTTGGCTTGAACCTCTTCAATCTTCTTCTTGGCAGCATCTACAATAGCTTCAAGTTCTTCTGGCTCCTCTTATAGAGTTGTTAACTTATTTTTTACCCTCTTTAATGACTTTCTTTTAGAAAAAGCATGTTTAGTCTTCTCACCTTTCTCTGCTAAAAGTGACTCAAGGCCTTCTTTGGCCTGGGAAAGCAATACTATCTTCTTTTCTTCATGCACCTTATCTACAAAATTGGAGCATTCTTGATCATAGGAGGCTGCGAGCTCAAAGAAAGAATCCACCAAATACTCCAAGGATGAAAGATCTATGAAATGTGTCTCACTAATTTCTTGGAAAATATCATAAATATCATCTTTGTGAGATGAAATTGTGTCTAGAGAAATTCTAGAATGTTTGCTACAAATCTCTTCTGAAAGGCCTAAGACGTACTTCGTTTTGTGAGTTGAAACAATGGTTTTTCCTTAAAAAATAGACTTAGCGCTATCTACATTTGAGAATAGTGGAGGATTACCATTAGAATCAAGGGTGGAAACCTTTAAGTCTTGATCATAACAAGTGGATACAATTCTCTATTTTTTACCAATGGCTAAAGTTGACTCTGCCTCAGGATTTGAGGTTGCGACAGACTAAACACTGATTCGTAGCCTCTTTTGTAATGATTTCTGTAGATGCTCAACAATGTTTACCTACACAAAAGGGAAGGGAAGAAAGTTAGAAAATTCTGTAACCATAAACTTAAAAAAATAGAGAGAGTTTTATGGTCAAAGGGAAAACCTCTTCACTCTAAATGGCTAATGTTTTTAGAGGACCATCAATTCAATGCCTTGTTCTTCCACAATCTCTAACTCAACAGCCTCAAACTCAGTTGATTCATGTCTTTTCCTCTTCCAACATTGATACTCATAGTTGATTTTGCTTGTCTCTTGAGAGACTTTCTTTGTAGATAGAAGAATCAAGGGGCATCTCTCTACATGGGTAGGAGTATAAGTGACTTCTTTATTAGATTCCTTAGAAGACTTGAGCTTCTTACTCTAAGGTCATGGGGCAAGTGGTGTATAAAATTTTAAGAGCTCTTCTCAAATGTCTTGACCTTTCTCTTCTAAAGAAGTGGTGAAGTTTGGCCCAGCTTTTTCCACCAAAGTTTACAAATTATTCTCATGAAACTTCCCATGGGATTTTTCCGACCAAGATGGATATCGAGTGGAGTAAAGTTTCTTCGCAGGAGTAAGCGCAAGTGGAAATGTCTTTCTTGACATAGTAATATACGAGATAGATTCTTAGGCTAATATTCTTAAATAGTCCACTTTAGCCTAAAAATAACCAAGTAAATTTATGATATATCCCTTGTTCCTAATGTTTGAGCCTAACATGCACCTATTCTTTGAAAACACCTACCCTAGCCTTATCTATTGAAAAATCCTAAAATTAGCCCTGGTCATTCTGTCATGCCCCGGGCGAGTACCCTTGGTGTGGCCAGCACTTAGAGAACCATTGTTGATTCCCCAAGAGAATCACTTGCATCATTGTCACATTAACTCGATAGCGGAAGGATAACTCAAAAAGTATGACCTCATGTGCAAGAACATAAATAAGTGCATAACTCTCTTGTACCTTAGCTTATGATGAAGATAAGTTTAGATAAAAAATACTCATTAAATACTCTACTCTAATGTCTTTGAAGCATTTACTTAATCGTCTAGAACGGTGCCATGACAGATCTTGGACATCTTAATCAAAAGCAAATAAAGTACTCAACAATAATAAGAAGATAAGGTTCAACGAGGGCCTTTAGTCACTATTTTTATAAAATACCACACTAAAGTCCCTTGAACCTATGGTATAAGCCAAGACAGTCCTAAAGTGATCCTACTCTAATTAGTTAAAGGTCTGAGATATGACCATAGGGGCAAGCTTATGGTATTAGTCATCATGCATGAATATCTTTTGTGAGAGTGAGTGTTTTTGCATAGAATCAAGGTCAAATATGAAAACATTATTAAGTGTCAAAAATTGCCCTTTTTTCTCTCAGGAATCTTGCATTGCATTGCTAGTATTTAACTTGTCTAATGATGGTGGATTGTTGAAAACCCTTACTTGTCATAGTTGTGTTGTCATGTGCACCATTTTGCATTGATTTTCTAAATAGCTATCTAATTATATTTTGAAAAGTTAGTGTGGGTATATGTGTCTGAGATGTATATGATGTATGCAATTGAGTTAAGGTTTGTGAGTTACTATATTGCCTATATGGATTGAGTCCGTCGCTTGAGGACAAGTAACAAGTTTAAGTTGAAGGTGTTGATATAAATCCAAAATATAATATTTTTTATGCTTAACACTTAGAATTTTATGTTTTCTCAATATGATATTTGTGGGTTTTATCTGAATTCATGTTTAGATTTGCAGGGTTACATGTTGCCCATGATTTGGGAAAAATTGTAGAAGTTGAACATTTTTACTATTGTATGATACCTTCTACGAGTTGGGGAGTAGTTTACGAGTCGTAGAATACCTTTCGGGCACTGAGGATCATAGAAGTGGACTAGCAGGAAAATTATCGAATGAAACCCCCTTTACGGGTCGTGAAACACTTTACGAGTCATAAAGGAGTGTCATAGAAGTAAAGTCTAAAATTCTAGCAGCTGATTATGAGACCTCAACTATGAGTCTTAGACGATAGTATGAGTCATAAAGTACCTTTCATATGGCACGCCGACCTATTCCATCAATCTCGGATGGAGCCAAAGATTGACTATCTTTTGGCCTTGGAGTATGATGGAATAAAGCAAAATGACTCTTTAAACTATCTACGCTTTTTTCATTTGTGAAGTAGC
>JAOTQJ010105627.1:0-11318 GCA_025642045.1 Solanum sejunctum | reverse complement strand
AAAGGAATTTGGCTTGGTAAGTGTTTGCGTGCCCCTATCGGGCACTGGTCATGACCCCCGGGGTGGGGTGTGACAAAAATTTTAAAATGTAGGGGTTATTTGTTAACACATCCTTGTTCTGCTGACACGAGGATAATGTATTTTTTCATAAATTATTTAGCCTCATCAAATAATATAGAACCAATTACTTTTTGGCTAGACAATCCATACTTTCTTTTCAACAAGTAATAAGTCTCATCAAATGACATAGAACTAAATGCTTTTTGACTTATTACTTCATTCTAAACTTAATTTCGACAAGTTGTGTTTCTTTTATTGACTTGATTTAAAAACTCCTATTATTTTAAAAAGATCTTTTTCATGAAAAACGAATGCTCATATTCAAAAAAATAGTGGAGCACTATCTAAAAAAAATTCAACAAAGTGTTAAAAATCAATTAACCTCTTCATTTTTTTGTAGAGTTGATTTTGCTAACTTTATTTTCCATCTTTCAATTCTGACCGAAATTAGTAAAAATATGTGCAGATATATGGTTTGGCAGAAGAAAGTTACAAATTAAATTTTTTTAAGAGGTATGTAATTTTTAAAATAAAGGTGATGACTATGCTCATATAGCTAATCTAATCAGTATATATGAAAATACTTCTAACGAGTGCTTTTATCAGAACTCTATCCTTCTCACACTTAGAGTGAACCACGCCTCGTAGATCAAAGTGTTTGAAAAATAGAATTTTTGAATAAAATATTTATATGCAAATACTAATATATCTTCTCACTTAGGGATAAATATATGCAATAAAAATCTTTGAATAATAAATAAAGCAAGACATATAACATCATATGACAAAATAGGGGAAAAGAGCATAAAACTCAGAAACTTTCTCAATAAGTATCCACAAAGTCTGTCCAAAAAAATCTGTCTCAAATAACAAAATATAAATAGTGCAAAATAAGGAGAAATCATACTAAGTAGGAGGGTCGAAATTGCCGCTGGGTGGACGTCTTTCCGGGAATTGAGCAAAGTACATCTCCTTTACCTGTGAGTACATTTGGTCAAACCTGACATCTTGTGCTCTTTGGCGCTTCTCCTGCTCTATGGTCCAAGCCTACCAGCGAGCATCCTACACAGTGGTCCATTGTGCCCATCGAGCATCCTGTGCCTCCTGTAATGATTTGAGATGATCAATCCCTGCTATCATACTCTGTAATGTAATTGTATGGCGTGGAGCTTAAGCTGAAGATGACAAAGCCTCAGAAGAAGGGTGATATGCATGTGACTATAGTTGAGGCTGAGGAGGCTCCAAATGTGGTTGCTCGAGTGCTAGAGGATCACACATCTCCTCATCTGTTTCTGACTCAGATTCGGGTACTGGATGAAGAAAATGCATATTTTGGAGGTTTGTCGGTGTGAGGCAGAACCTTCTATCATTCAGAGACTGCATGTCAACAATCAGATGTGCTGGAATGAGAGATTGGGTTAACAGCGTCACAATGGATCGACCTGGATGGTGAGTCTGTTCTTCGACTCCTGGGAGACAAAGAATCGTGCGACAAATATGGATAGATTTACCTTCTTAAGCTCCACCAAACTCCAGAAGAAGAAGATATCATCCTTACTTACTCGGTCCGCCCCGTGCGGGCGTCCGAAGTAAGACATACTCAAAACATAACTCAAGACTCTCTAACCCGACTCTCGCCAATATAAGGTTGTGGACTCCTTATACCTAAAGCGTCGAGTTTCAGTGGAGTAGGTGTGCCAAAATCTATCATAATCAAAAGAGGTATCCAACTCCCTGACAGGCTGATCAAAAGTTACAAATCGTGTAAAGTCCTCTGTATATAATCCTATGTGATAATCCAAATCCCTCACCAATAAATGTGCTCCTCCCCTCTGAATGTAAAAAACATGCGAGTGTCAGGCCCAATGTGACTCGTCTTCAGCTCTAGACACTGGTCGTTCCAAAATCAAAGCGAGCACAGAAACTCCATCGTCTGAACTCATGGGACCCTCAAAAAGTAATAATCTCCTTCAACTAGACTCGCCTAGTAGAGCATGAATGCTCTGCCAACAGTCTGTATAATTCTAAGGCCTCAACATGAAGAACCTTAGGAGGGGCCACCTCTCTCTTTTATCATTCTTTTTAGTTTAGTAGTTGGATCTTCCATTTTCCTTTGATTTGGGGGAGCATAAATTTAGTTACTCTCCCCGAGTTAAAATTTGACCCCCGCTAATTATTTCATCCTCCCTGATTATTTTATCCTCTTTGTTTTAAATTATTATTACATTAAAAATTATTTCTTGGAGGATCATTACGTCAATGACCTTGTTGACTATTGGTTGCCCATGATCCCTCCCACTTTTTTGCATATTATGCTAGATTTACTTTTCTTGGGGCGGGAGAAATTGATTCCTTAAAATACAAGCAAAGAGAAGTCAAATGATTTTCAAAACATGATTCACATGACAGAACAAGCTCAGATTATTGAGAACTTGAACCACCTTGATGATATGTTTCAGCTTGAGCCATTGGTTCGATATGACAGTTACTATTGGGACGATGGTTGACAAGTCTAAGTTGTTTTTGAATAGTTTTTTTTACCAAGTTTTTCATACTAGCTTTGAACGCTGTCAATTGGTCTACTTCATATAGACCAACATTAGTTAGCATAACTCTTTCATCATACGAATATTTTGCATTGCAAAGGAGCTTCTCAAGTAATTCCTCACTTTCTTCTGATGTCATATCAAGAAAAGAACTGACCTTTGAAGAATGATCAAATTCTTCCTTTGATGGCACCAGTAGTCCTTGGTAGAAATGGAATATCATACTAGCAGGGTCTATGAGTGCAGGTGGATATTTGGTTTTCAAATCCTTGAATCTTTCCCAAGCTTCGCTCAAAGATTCTGACAGAGCTTGCCAAAAATTTTGAATTGAATTTTTTATTTTGGTGAAGGCAGAAGGCGAAAAATATTCATGCATAAAAGCTTGATGAAGATCATCCCAAGTAGTAAAATGCCCATTTGGGAACGTATTAAACCATCGTGCCGCCTCATCACGTAATGAAAAAGGAAACAACGATAACTTAATACGGTCCAAAGGCACTCTATTTGTCCTAAATGTTTGGCAGGTTCATGAAAATCAAAGCATGTGAGCCCAAGGATCTTCATTCTTCTGCTCCCCAAATTGATTGTTCGAGACCATTTGAATCATGGCAAGTTTGATTTCGAACGTATGGACATCAATATTGGGGAGCCTTATAGGATCCAATTTTGTATATGTCAGACACATTTGAAGTATTGTCTTACGCTGCCTATTGGCCATTGGTACCCTACCAACAGGTTGTTCTATTTATTCTTCTATCTCAAAATCTCGAAGTTTGATTTCTTCCTCACCTTTCTCAGAACCCTCCTTAGGTGAATTCTTAGGACTAATAGGAGCTAAAGGATCTTCGAAATATAAGGGAATTTTAAAATTTCTAGATTGTTGAAAATAAGTACTCGTGCTTTTGGAGCGAGTAAGCATGTAGTAATTGCAAAAAGAATTAAAACAAAATAATATATGCTACGAAATAGACCTAACCAATTTTCTTCCTAGCTAACTAGAAATTTTAAAAGAATTTTTTTGCGTCAATCCCCGACAACGACGCTATTTGACAAAACAGTTTAGTGATAGTCAACCTATTCCGTGAGGAATTGATTTATTCCCGTATCGTATTCTCAAGGATTGGCTCAAAGGAAATATTCTATTAAAACTAGGTAGACAAAGTTTGC
Organism: Solanum sejunctum; assembly: GCA_025642045.1. Classification (NCBI taxonomy): domain Eukaryota; kingdom Viridiplantae; phylum Streptophyta; class Magnoliopsida; order Solanales; family Solanaceae; genus Solanum; species Solanum sejunctum. The sequence goes on along the minus strand of JAOTQJ010105627.1, from coordinate 7,545 downwards.
TAGCTGGTATCAGAAGTTCCCTAAATTCGAATATGTATGGGATATTTTGAACAAGTATTACAACAATTATAAAAATAAGAATTATGAAGTGAACTCAAGTCGTAAATAATTTTAGACTAATCTTACTATCTAGTCTATTTAATTAATTTATTATATTAAACTAGTAATCATCCGGTCAAGATTGATTTACTAAATTAATCATATCCCTAGGTTTAATAGCACACATCAGTGTAGTTGGCTAAAACTATTATTTATATTATTAAATAAAAATTATAATCTTCAAATAATTAATTAACAAATTGATCAAATTCATTAATTTATTTGTTCTACAATTGAAAGCAACTAATATTAAATAAATAATTAAATAGACTGAAATAATAATATTATCCTACATATTTATAACCCTTCGTCAATTCATAATCCTAAATAAATTAAGTAAACATGATAACCCTAGAATATAACATAAAATAATATTTAGGTATGGTAATAATTTTATTATAAAATAAAATTAACTACGAAAACTTACAATAATAATCAAAAGATTACATTTTGTGAACTCGAATGGTCCACAAAATCAACTCAAAAGTCTTGACTTAATACAACCAAAGAAGACTTTTTAAAGAAGAATAAAGCAAGAAGAATGTTGGAATTTTCGATGTGGTACAAAATAATTCGACTGCCTATATATAGGCATGGAGGACGGTCGTCCTTCGTGGAAGGACGGTCGTCCTTCAATGAAGGCCGGTCATGCTTCGTTGAAGGACAATCGTCCTTCGGTGACTTTTTTGCTTTTTCAAATTTTCTTCACTTTTTGAGATTTCCTTTTTGACTATTTTCTTCGTTTTGAGCAATTTTCTTCTTCGTCAGCTTCTAATTTTTCTCCGAGCTTCATGACATGATTTACCATCACTCTTTTACTTTATTTTGACTTCATTTTGCTTTAATTCCTGTATTATCCTCTGAATAAACCTTGTTTATACAATTCACATGATTTTAAAAATATTTTTGAACAAAAAAATTAATATGTCTTGAATTATTTAATTATTTTTAACAAAAATGCTTTAAATATGAGTCCCAAAATAAGCACGAAACAAGCTTATCAGGGATAAAATTAAGAATGAGGTGACTTGGGGGAAGTTAGGGGTTGCCTTTGTGGCAGACAAAATGAGAGAAGCGAGACTGTGATGGTTTGGACATGTGCAGAGAAGAAGTGTTGATGCTCTTGTCAGGAGGTGCGAGAGAATGGATTTAGGAGTTACGTTGAGGGGTAACGATAGACTGAAAAAGTATTGGGGGGAGGTGATTAGACAGGATATGTTATAGCTCCATATCAGAGTACATGACCTTAGATAGGAAGGGGGGGACGCGCATTAGGTAGAAGTTAGAAGGCTAGTAGGGGTAGGATGATGTCGAGCCTTGTGATTTAGTAAGTTAGTAGAGTTAATCGTGTCAGTATATATTGTATTATTTTTGTCAGTCTTTTAAGGAGGTGATTGAGGCAATATGGTAATAACCTTTACAGCTATCTGTCCTTATCAAGCGTCAGCTCAAAAACTCTACTTGTAGAATTTCACTGTATATGTTATTATTGTTGTTTGACAATTACATCCAAACTGAGGGTACATATATATGCTTTCTCTCATTATCAAATGTAAATCATCTCAAGGTCTTGTATGCTTATTTCGGTGTGTTCCCACTATAATTTGAATCATATATTTTTTAAATGACGATAAAACTAAATCTAGATTTAATAATAGCCATTTTAGTTAGGCATTCTTTTTGGAAATATTTTTCAAAGGAATCATATAAGTTTAGAATTTGCGAAAGACAAGGGATCAACAGATCGGGCAGATTAAAGAGAATTAAATATATATATGCATTTATCATAAGTTTAAGTTTAAGTTTTTATTTTGTGCTAAAATTTATTATGAACTATTCAAGGTCAATTTTGCATAGGATAAAATAAAATGATATACCAAAAGGGATGTATCATAAGATAAAATTCCCTTGCTCACGATATTCATGCCAATCAATAAATATTTTTTAACTGCACCTTTATTATTTAAGTTTGACATAACCAATAAATACTTTTTAATGATAACCATATATTCTTTTCACAATTTTTGTCAAATTTATATTGATTATATATTAAATATTTGACGAAATCTAACATCAAGACTTCGTACGAATATATTTTAGCGACTATTATATCTACCTCCTAAGTCCTAACATAATGGGCCATTTTTTCCATTTTCTTATTTTAATTAATGGAGTTGGTGAATTGTCTATTTTTCTACAAGCATGAGTTGGTCAACATCTAATCATACACTCTCTTAATTGTCAATCATAATCTCAAGGTCTTATATACTCCATTCAATTTGAATGATAAACACATATATATTAAATGACAAGTCAAATAAAATTTGGATTTTACTTTGTATTTATTTAATGTATAAATTATATGAATTTCATAGCATTTAGAGCTAATTATATTATTTTTCTACTTTTTAATTTTAAATTATAGAAAATCCTTAAAATTAAAGGATTTCGAATACATCAACAAGTGTGTAGATACATAAATTGTAGCACATTACTTAATGAGAGGTACGTATCCGAGAGAAGACAGAAATGTATTAAAAAAGGGATAGAGATGTATCCGAGTGTTGAGAGATTTATCCAAGAAGGGATAGGGATGTACTGAGAGACGGTGTGGAGCCACACACTAATTAGCAGTTCATTCGAATCCTATTTTTATATAGTAAAAATATATATTTTTTTACCTATATATAATAGATGTCGAATCCCCTCCAGTTAATTCATATGATTATTTCTTAAAATTTTGAACCCATTTACAAAAATTCTAGATCTGACAGTACTGAGAGAAATTTTTTATAATTTTTTAAAATGATAGAAAACTTTAGAGATTATAATGTCTTAAATTATGTATTCATATAATTTTTTTTATTTAATAGTCTTTATTTAGTCATTCTTCTTGAAATTATTATCCACGAGAATAGAATATAAGTTATTAGCCTTTCATATTTGACTCTTTTAATGTGTATTCAATTTAGAATTTGAGAGAAGATATACATATTTATGTTTAGTTAAACAATATACGCAGGACTAGAGATCAGCAAATCCGGAAGAGTGATTTTTTTGTTACCTAATTAGTAAAACTAAAAATAAGTAAGTGATGAAGGTAACATATATATATTTATATATCTCTCACGATTAAAAGATAGTATATTTTTTCATCTATACTTCCTCTGTCCTAATTTAATTAAATTTTTGAGATAATGCACACAGATTAAGAAATATATTCTAAGATAAAATTTTAATCATATTTTTCATTATTACCCTTTTGTTTATTCATAAGTCATTATTTTAAAAGATTTAAAATTTGACTAATAAATTAATATTACTAGAAGTTAAGGAGGCCTATTTAAATTCCAACATTAGATTTAACAAACACTCATTAAATTTTTTATTTTACTTCAAATTTAAATTGACTCTGTTTTTCTACTCAATTGTTTGTACTTGAAGCCAAAATTTTCAAATGAAAATTTCAATACAATACATACTCAAGATTCAATTAAAAAAATTTTACTTAAAAACTTTAATAAAAATTTAGATGGAACCAAAGTTTTAAATATTTAATCTTTTGCTTCATTTTTGAATTTGTATATAATATGTTGAAACTAAAAAAAATGAATTTTATGAAGTAGAAATATAAACAGTCATTTATTGAAAATATTAGACTCATAAAGATAATTAAATGAGAAATCATAAATGACTTTGTAAAGTGTGTAATTTAATTTTTAGAAAAAGTTTAATTTTATTAAAGGAAAGGGTAGTGTTAGAAAATTTTTTAAACATCTATCTTGAATTTTAAACAATTTAAATATATTAAACACTAGAAAAAAGCTCTAAAAATTCAGTTATATTGAGACGAAAGAAGTATTACTTAACCATTATAAACAAATATGACTCGATATAAGTCCAAAAATGTAGATAGGTTTTTCTTGTTCTTTCATCACTGATATGTTACGAAAAAATATTTAAATTCTTATCTTCGATTGGTCAATTATCTTGAAAAATACTTTCTCTAAAAATAATTTTTTGTAAAATGAGAAAAATGGAACAAATTCTACTAATGACATTATATATTAATTGTGTCCTTTACCCTCCAACACACTTCATCTTCACCCTCACCTGTTGTAGGCTTCATGCCCACCATCCCACACTTTCTCATCATTATCTCTCCGGATATTTGTCTAAATTATATATAAATATTTTTGAGATTATATTTTTTACTTATATATCGAATACAAAAAAAAAAGAAGAATAAAAAGCTCTATTATTTTTTAAAAATATTTTTCATAAAAAATATTTTATATCAAACAGATTCTTCTGAAAATGGTCTCTCTATCTCTATGAGTTATTAGTCAGGTTTGCGTACATTTTACCTTCGTCAGGCTCCACTTGTGAGATTCCACTGGATATGTTATTATTGTTGTTGTTATATCAAACCAATAGTTTATATTATATTTTTTTAAGATATACCTCTTTCTATAAATCCTACATGAACATAAAATACCCAGTGATACAGTGTAACCGAGGGGCTTGACCTTATTTTGAGTTCTAGTTAAATATGAGCACCGAGATCATAAAATTTATTGTGGAGTATGGGCATCGAGACCACAGAAGTTATTGTTGAGACTCCCTATTATAGAAATAATTCAAATGATTAATTTAAAATTATTCTTACCATAATAAATTACAAATCATTCCACCAAAGATTCGTTTGCACTCCTCTATTTATATTTTGAAATATTCCAATAAACACTTATTTAATTCCCATGTTAAAATTATAGATACTGATCAATAAATTAAATTACTGACAAATATAATTTAAATATTAATTTTCTTTAAAGCATTGCTTAACTTATTTCATGTGTCGGATTCATAAATTCACTTGCAAAGTTTGACACGATGAAAACTTATAAGCTTCTCAAAAGACATATCATCAATCTCTATATCGAGATATGAATTCCGTCAACTAACTTATTATTTCACCAATATATATTATTATCATCCAATTTATCAAGCATATTGACTCATCTTCATAATCTCACCTTTTAATAAATCAAAACGATGAATAATATATATAGATCATGATAGTTATATTAGAATTAATAATATAAGTACATTTAACAGTTCAGAAAATATGTTTTTATTAGTCAATCTAAAATAACTATCTCTACTCAGTTCTGTTTAATACATACAATATGCATTAGCACAAGAGGTTAAAATTACACCGTTCCCACAATCAAGATAAATTATATATAATCGTGTGCTATAATCATACCGATGATTTGCTAAAACAATTGGGGCATCTCAAAATTTTAGGACATAAAATACCTGCCTTTTATTTAACCCGTTATAACCACCTCAAATTAAGGAGTACTAACATAAAGTCATGTTTCACTTCAGCTATTAATTAAGGAGTAACATAGCGTCAGAACAACTCCAAAACTAAAATTTAATTTATATTGATTTATATAAAGGTTGTCGACTGCTTTTTGAGCGTCACAACAGAACAACTCCAAAACTTCAAAAAATTCACAAATTTCATAAGTAATAATCATCTGTTTTAATTTATTTGACTTGATTAGGAGTACTTCGACAATTAAGTTATCTACTAATATTTTATGTGAATTCCAAGTTGGAACTTTTAACTTCTTGAAATGAACTTGTATAATTAGAAGTTATATAAAAAATATTATAAGTTATAATAATTAATAAATTATAATTTTTAAAAATATCTTTTAACTGTCTAAATAGCAACTAAGACAAATAAATTGAAATAGTAATTTTGGACTTGAACAAAGAAGAGACCAAAGCAGAATCTGTAAGTTTTTTTCCTTTGGGTTGGGCCACCTTAAAATTTTGACATGGTCCATTTTAAAATTGATATTTAATAACTTCTTGAGAATTTTCTTGGTGAAGAAGAAGAAAAAAGAAAATGACAATAGAAAATTTTCATCGATTGTTTCGACAGGGAAAGCAAGAAATTAAGAAAACGTATTTTGAAAAAATATTTGTTGAACCGAGAGAGTTATATTTTGTTTTGAGAAAATATAATTGATCTGAGCTAGTGATAGAATCTAACCATCATAATGTTATTAAACGAATATACTTTCTAAATGGTCGTCCTTGTCAGTCTCATTTCCAACCATATGAGTAACCTCAAGCAAATATTTTTCGATTAATGCATGCTGTTGTAATTATGAATATTTTGATAATGTATATTATGATTAGTGGTTGGAGAGTTATTAGGAGCGCAAGCTAATTTGAATCCAAGGGTTCATTCAAAATCTCTTTTGTAAAAGATTAAATTGTATATATATGATTAAGTTTCTAATTTATGTATATAAATTTAGTAAAACCCCAAAGCATACGCCAAAAGACTAGCTCAATGGTAAGGGGATTTAGAATTTCGCATTCTGTGTGTATGTTTATGATTGATTAGAGTATAGTATTAGTAAATATGTATCATGTAGTTTGTGGTGTTGTTTATTTAAAAACTATAACATTTACCGAGGTGAAGATGAAGTATTTTTAAGTATATGGTTTAAGAGTTGGTAAAAAAAAAATAATCTTGAAAAAATAATATATTAATTCACCAAATAACATACTTACTTAGTTATTATTATTATTATTATTATTATTATTTGATATGCTAAAAATGATAATAAAAATAAAATTGTAAATTAATATAGCAAATAAGTAAAAATAAATTACAAAAATATTTTGAATCGATTATATTTTTAATAAGTCCTATAATTAAAATTAAGAGAAAGAGTAATGTTTATGACAATTTTACCAGGGGTTGTTCCACATTTAGAGACTTCTAAAATAAGAGAGAAGAGAATCCCCCGTTCCTTCAATTGGTAACAGCTTTTCCACTAGGAATAAAGTATTTATCACGTGCATCTGCTCCTTTTGTAATTTATTAATGCAAATCCAGCTGGGTTTTGCATCATCTTTTTGTTTTTTTTTGTCTGTCTAGGTCTATCCTTTCTACAGGATCACTTCCTCCATCAATCTTTACTTATTTCTTATTAATTTAACATAATATATAAATTAAAATAATAAATAATAAAATAATTTTATTAAATTATTCTTTAAAAATAATAAATATAATATCTTATAAAATATAATAAAAAAATAATTATAATTAATGATAAGAATATATTAAGAATTAAGTGTAAAATTATTTCATAATTTCAAAAGCTGGACAAGTATTGTTGAACATTCAAAAATAGTATAATGAACAAGTAAAAATAGATGGAGAAAATAAAAGATAATTTTACCTTTCGTTTATAATTTGCCCTTATCATTAATTATAATTATTTTTTAAAAAATTATATTTATTATATTAAAAAAAAATTAAATAAAATTATTCTATTATTTATTATTTTTTAATTTTTATACTATATTAATAACAAATAAATAAAAATAAACGAAAAAAATATCACATGA
>JAOTQJ010105616.1:0-11319 GCA_025642045.1 Solanum sejunctum | reverse complement strand
TGTTTATATATAATATTATGGGATAGTAGTTGATGTATTGAGGGTTGTGTTGGCTGTAGCTGTTATATTACCTAAGTTCTTACGTTATATGACTAAAAAAGGGCTTAAAAGGGATTGGCTAGAGCTGTGAACATGTAACAGATATGTACGCTGAGCTTGACTTTTGCTTGTATGTGTATGTGGTCAGAAGCTGCCAAAATATACTAGCTATTGAGGTTTACTATGATTACATGCTATTCTGTGCGGTGAATCTAGTATCTATATCTATTTAGTATGTATATGCATGATGTGGTTGCAGTTATCTATATCATTACTAAGTACTTTTGGTAGAATTTACTGATTAAACATGATTCTGTTTACTCTATGGTTTATATAATCCTGTATACTCTAGTTATCTATTGTGTATGTGTGCCACTGATTAGTGATTTGAGAGACAAACCATGTTCTGGAGACAGTTATAGTGCACTCCTAAGGGAGTCTTGCATTCTGTATATAAGAGGCATTGCTACTAAGCCATTGGTAGGTTTGAGATGGAAGTGTGACCTTATTAATGAGGGGTAGGTTTCATCGTACGGGTTTCCTGGGATTATCTGTGATGAGATACTAGCAGTGCGAGTTAGGTTTAGGTATGGAATCCTATTTAGAGAGGGACACTTGCTTAGTGGGATGACATATGATTCCCTTAGTGATGTCCTAGCTAGTAGCTGGTTACGATGATTCTGGGTAGGTGACATCCTTCTGATTGTCTAGCCTCTTGGACCTTAGCTTAGATTATACTAACGTTGTCTCATGAGTTGCTTTACATATAACGAAGCCTGGTAAGGGACAAATATGAGCTATAGCTTGGGGCAGGTATGCGTACTAACCTGACTTGCACCAGTATGATCGTGCATTACCTGTTGCTATAGGATATGTTGACTGAGAGATCATGTATTGATTATATGCCGTATTGTGGCCTAGTTCTGGTATAGATGTAACTCTGTATAGTCTGGTTATCCTAGATACCTATAATGTACCGTGATTGCCCATGTTTTCTCTAGGCACTAGATTAATGAGGTTATGGTATACTTGGCCTTTGCTAGGCGTGGCTCTATGGTGTTTTCTGATATGTATACTCTCTGATGAACTGCTGATATATAGCGACCTGACATAATACTATGAAGTATTATCTGCTCTTGGGTCTAGCCCATCACGAATTTGTCCCTTTGGGCTCACCCCAAAAGGCACCCACAGTATATAGACCAATCCCTTACTTATATACCCAACATCTCTCTTGTGTTTTGCTGATGTGGGTCATCTCATCTCAAGATGGGTATTACATACACCCTCTCTATGGACTAAATGTCCTCACTAAGGTTTGCCCTACCACATGGGATTTGCCTAGTCTCAGCACTAAGGTTTGCCCTGCCTCATTGGGATTCTCCTAAACTCTGTTTAACTCTGACCCATATCGATAAGACTGACATAAGAGTGACTCTGATAGCACCTGTAATGACCTAAACCAACTTTGTGAAGTGTTGTCCGCTCTTGGGCCTATACCATTACAAATTTGTCCTTATAGGCTCACCCCAAAAGATGCCTCATAGTACATAGACCAGTTCTTTACTTATATACGAAAAATCTCTATTGTATTTTGCCGATATGGGACTTCTCATCTCAAAATAGGTTGTTACATGATAGTTGTTGTGTACTAGTTCTTTCCATCCAATTTTGGTGCTATATGTTGTATATGAGATAGGGATGATTATGATTGTTCAAGTTGGATTGAGATTATAAGATACCTAAGTAGAGAGATCGTTACCTATGTTCACTGTGGGCACGATGCGATTATCTTGACCTATGTTCACTCTGGGCATGATATGACTTTAAAGTTCAGGATCTGGATAAATTAGTTGAGTGAATGATTTGATTGATACATCTCAACCCGGATGACACTCCTCGTCATTGTTGAGCACTGATGATCACATCTATATAGTATGGGTCCTAGGTGACGCTCCTCATGGACTTATGTCTCGGTGGCCGTGGTTGTGATACCAGGTGGCAGATCCAGATATTGAGGACTAAGCACCAGCTGAGTTTTAGGTTAAGGACCTAATAAGTGATGGTTTGTAAGGATAGGCCCCATGATTGATACTGTGATGATGACACACTACTGTTAAGCTAGGGGGATTATTTCTCCCTCAGGTGATATGTCCCACCATTATATTTATGGTCAGAACACATGACCCTAGTTGACTAATTGATCAAAGTCAAGGTCGAAAGACCTAGGATTAGAGTCCTTGGGTGATATTAGGGGTTTGAGTCCCCGTGTGGCAGTACTTTTGGTGGGTCAAGGACCAGGTTACTGTTTTGATGTTGGAGGCCAGGAGCCATAATGTTTAACTATGGATCCGCTTACCTATTCACACCCTGATTATGCATGGGTGTACCTTCTGGGCTTATAGGGACTCACAGGGCATTCAAGCTTAGATACTATGGCCTTACAACCATGTACGACTGATCCTTGTTCGGATGATGTTGAGAGTAGGCTCTGTGATATTTCTATGGGATTCTATGATATTTCTATGGGATTTTGTGATTTTCTATTGGCATTATTGTTGTGCGGGTGTACCTTCTGGGTTATGAGGGCCCCAATTGGTGTACAAGCATAGATACTATGGCCTTGTACCCTGGTACAACACTGTACCTTAGTTGGGGGAAGTCTTTTATTAGCCTACATAGTATTCCTCAATTTGTATTGATGATCAACACTTGGGTTGCTTCAGATAATCATTACTCTTCTATTTGATTAGTTCAGTATTGGTTTGAGGGTTCCTAAACATGCTCGTGCCTTGATCTGACTTCATTTTGCTACGCTGTTATAGTTCTCTTAATATTTGGGCTTTATATATGTTACTATTTCACTTAGTCGGCCGATGATGCCTATTGGGCACCTTTTCTTATACTTACCCCTACTTTTGCCTCTTCCCATGGTTCTGGTCTAGGTATAAGCCGTGATAGCTGAGTTATGGAACCTTGGGAGTGTTTAGGAAACTTTTGGTGAACCTCGACAACTCTGACTTTTTTGAAGTCTCCTTCTAGTTGATGACTGTCTTTTGCATCGATTCGTCGGCCTTCTATAGTAGAGTTTGGTATTTCTAGTTGTATTCCCAGTTTTTTATATTATAATGATTACTGATAGATGTATAAGATATGTTCTTAGGTCTATTGTAGCTCTATACAATTGACTTGTAGGTTCTGGGTAGGTTTCAGCATATAAATTATTATTGTATCGATCTAGTTTGGACTAGAGAGCTAGGACAGGTACCCTTGGGTTGGGATTCACTTGCCTATGGGTAGGACTGGTAGGCACCATCATTATTGAGACCGGGTCATGATAATGTGGTAACAGAGCTTAAGGTTCACTTGTCTCAGCTGTACACAACTACCGTCTAGTAGAGTCCTGTGGATGGGTGCAGAGATATTCATGGCTCATCTCCAGCAGGCTATAGTATGTTTAGGAACTTTCCTGTGTTATTAATTCTTGTTATGCATCTTGTCAATGGTTCTTCAATTTTTGAGAATTTTGCTTCGTTTGTCCCTTCTCGTGCATGTCATGTAGAGGCCAAACTCTGGGCAGGGGAACTATTACATCATCAGTCCCAAATAGGGAGCAACCACTAGAGCCCATTGAGTAGAGCCTAGATGCCCTCAAGTAATAATAGTCGGATAAGGAAGCTTATAGGCAGTGAAAATATAGAATGGCCTTAGTGATAGGCCTTGTGATTAGTACTTGATTGGTGGCTATGTATTGTGCTATAAGAGATGTTGCTAGAGATGGAGTTCTATGAGATGTATATTCGTATGTCAGCGACTGGTTAAAGTTTATATTGGCTGTGAGCAATTTTGATAGACATCTTGAAGGCGAGATACATTGAGATTGAGGTAAGGTTGAGCATTGGTGCCTTCCGAATATCCACATTCAATTTTTTACCTACTGGTTTGACCTGTTGGGTTTTCTGATGTTGATGAGTATGTTTACTAGGTAGGATCTAAATAGTTGTCGCCTATGTTATGATTATACCTATTAGTAGCTGAATGTAAGCCAAACCATATGCTTTATACACAACACCGTTTTGATGCTTGCTTATTGGAGTAGGCAGTCTGGTACTAGCGTGTATAGTATTTGAGAGGCTCGCTGTCGGTCATACCCCTAGCTACACCATGTGCCTCTATGGCCACAAACATTTGTGGTGATTTTGTTGATATATGATTTTTCTAATTCTGTGGTCACTGGGTTGCGAGATGGATGTATGCCTGGAGGCTTAGTTGGGCTTTCTATTGTTATATTGGGTATTGTGGTGTTATTAACTAATCTGCAGGGCACTCCACCCTAAGAACTTGTTATGATTGTTAGTCGACTGCGATTGTCTTGTTCGGATTCCTCGCTATGCTTGTCAGTGGGAATGTTGATCATTTTTCCATATTACCTAGTACTTTGGTTATGGTTATATAGTGTTTCGTGCGTTGTTCCGCCTATCACTTGTTTGAGTATGAGTTCCGAGCTTCTTTTATTCCAGGTCAAATATTGAGGTAATAAAAGGTCTTTTTTATTAGTGGGGGCTTAGGTATGATGATTCTTCAAGATTGTGACACACATCGAGTGATATTATTAGATGACCTCAATTTTGATATTGCCCGGGGGGGACCAAATTGTTTTGATTTCATAGGTTCTAATGTCATACTCCAGTTGGTAGGTTTGAGCCTACAATACAGGGTCTATATGGTATAGACATGTTATAGGATGCCCTAGCCAAGGTACATATTGTTTGAGATAGTTTGAGGATAGCTCTGAGTCGGCACCCTGAGTTATGCCGATTATGCCGACCATGGATGCCGATTTATACATTTTGAAATTTGGGGAAAGAGCAGTTCTGAGGGTCTCACCCATGAAAGAATTTATGCGGATCAAAAGTTAAGGGAGCTTGGTCCCGATATATCAGCTATGTTAAGGTTTTGGAATGGGTTGGACTGGTTGCATCTAAGTTGGACCTACCTCTAGCTTGTTCTGCTATACATCTTGTTCTCTGCACATCGATGGTGTGCCGGTGTATTGTAGATGAGTTACATGTACTCTAGAATTTTGTTGAGTTAAATTATGGTCGAATATTGTTAAGGAAAGTTTTGGTGGAAAACATTCTAGGGGGTTGTACCATAATCTTTTGTGGCCATTAGGAGTGATTGATGGTGTCCGTTAGGCTGATTACTATGTTGTATAGTAAGATTTGGTGACTTGTAAGGACTAGTAGATGCTGTTGCGGTTCTTGCCACAGGTTGATTTTCAGAAGCTATAGAATGAAGGGTTGAATGGTAATAACTACTAGGACCACGGTTGAGAAGGGAGATACGGATGTCTGGGTATGAAAGGAAGTACAAAGAGCCTTTTGAGAGGGTAGTCTATTGGGTATTTGCTGCATTGGTGAGTATTTGGTAAGAATGTTAGGTGGATTGGATAGAAAGAGAAGGGGTTTTTAACCCTACATATGAATGAGAGCATAATAGCTATTGTCCGCAGTTATTTGGTTAGCCTATGGGCCATTTATAGTTGATGGTGGTAATCACTTGTACAAGGAAGTCCAAAATGGAGTAAAAGTAGTATGTGTAAACCATGAGTACAATTGTAAACAACCATGATTATCTGAACATCTAGTTATGTAGTAAGGATAGGTAAATGTAGCCGAATTGATCCTCGTGATATATCCGTTGATTAAGCGGATGGGAAAAATCATGGATTCTTGGGACTTCCTTTTGAAATTGTCATATCGACTCGCTATTATATAAATTGGGTGGAGGTATTTCTGGAGAGTGAGGATGGTACTGAATTATTATAGAATATGGAACATATTTGTGACTTATATACTCATTGTGTCAATTGAAGCCTACAGGTTTGCCGGTGTTCGTACTTTCGCAGACGAAAGTCTTATTGGTGTGGAATGTTGTAATGACCTTCTAAGTCATTTCTATGTCTTTGCTGCAAGTGTGTTGATTTGGGAATGTGTATAGTGACCACGAGATTATTGGGATGATTATGAGTTGGCTTATTCGGGAGTTATATGGGTTGTTGAATTAACCGAAAAGTATGCCCATAAATTGAGTTTTCAAGTAAAGTCCTAGTAAATGACCTCAGAATGGAATACTAATTATTCCATAAGCTCTGGAATGGTTGAATTAGGATAGGGGCATGTTTGGTGCAATTATATCATGGATTGTATATTTGGCCATCGGAATTGGTTAATAGTTGATCCAGTGAATGCCCTCGGGAACCATGCATCGGATGAAAATTTTATAGTGCAGTTAGATCTAGAATGTCGATTTTGGATTAGGGAGACCCCTCGGTTGATATCAGGGATGTCTGGATATGCCTCGACCCCCAGGGCTTTTCGTTAAAAGTTGTGTATAAAGAAGTGAGACCCTCACATTATCATAGAAAGCTTCTTTGGAAATCCCAACAACACAGTTGGATCTGGAATGTCAAAATCTATAGTGTTACACAATGCGTCTGTAAAAATCAGAGTTTGAACGAGCCCTAAACGACAAAAAAGAGATCGTAGGAATAATAGAAAGAGAGGGGGATATGTGGCCTATATTTGGGGTTGCCATACTGGAACGGCCAGACATTACCAAATGGCAGAAACATGTCCACTATTGTGCATATATATGCATGTATGTGTATATATATATATATATATCAACTTCGCACTATGATTCTAAGCTCATTTTTCATCTGATTTGAGTAATTCAAAAGTCTATGTGACTCAATTTTTTGCAAGGAATATCGTGGTAAAGTCGAATTCAGTATTTGACATACATTTCAAGTTAAATCTTTGCTTTTCTTCGTTGATATATCGAGAATGAGTGAAAACTTTACATTGTAATATCTCGATTATTTCTTAATGGAATTAAGTGAAATTTTATCTAAATTATCTACGTTCCAAGAGGGATGTTGTGGTATGCTGGATGTTCCGTTATTTTGTCCAATTTTTGAGAATTTTGGCCGAAGAAGTTTTGAAAAGAATGTTTTTTGATGGGCCTTTTCTCGGTCTTCTGGTGCCTATTTTGGCCCATATCTTTGGCTATGGACTCGGGGTGATGTGGAGATTATTATATAGGGATTGGTTTGATATTTTGAGCTTGGGCCCTAATTTTTCTCATTTTAGTCTTAATTGATGCAATTACACCCGTTGCTTGAGATGTTTCAGCCAAATCAGCCGTAATGATCTTTTGACTTATATTTTGATAGACGAGAAACATTTGGAGGCAAGTTGGAGGGGTAAAGCTTGGTTGGATTGACTTGAAGCAAGAGATGTTGAATGCCAGGTTGGCTAGCTTTCTCTAAACCCTAGACTAATATTTGAGTTGGAATATGTCGGAGTGTACTGTATATGGATTGAATTATGGATTATATATATTGTATATGGTTGGATGTGATCTGTGTGTTATGTATATAATATTATGGGATAGTATTTATTGTATTGAGGGTTGTATTGGCTGTTAAAGGTCCTGAAAGAGGTTGGCTAGAGCTGTGAATATATGACAAGTATGTACACTGAGCTTTACTCTTGCTTCTATATGTGTGTGGTCTAAAGCTACTGGAATATACTAGCTATTGAGGTTGACTATGATTATATGATACCCTATATCCTGAATCAAGTATATATATCTAGTTGGTATATATATATATATATATATATGCATGATGTGGTTGCAGTTATCTATATTGTTATTAGTACTTTTGGTACAATTTCCTGATTGAACATGATTTTGTTTAATCTATAGTTTATATAATCCTATATACTCTGGTTATCTGTTGTGTAGCTATGCCACTGATTAGTGACTGGACAGATAAACTATGTTCTGATGACAGGTATTGTGCACTCCTAAGGGAGACTTGCTTTCTATGATATGAGAGGCATTGCTATTGAGCCATTGGTAGGTTTGGGAGGGGAGTGTGGCCCTATAAATGAGAGGCAGGTTTCATTCTACGGGTTTTTCGGGATTATTTGTGATGCAATACTAGCGGTGTAAGTTAGTTTTGGGTATGGAATCCTATTTAGAGAGGGGCACTTTCTTAGTGGAAAGGCATATGATTGACTTGGTGATGTCCTAGATAGTAGCTGGACTGCGATAACATTTTGGGGTGGTGACATTTTTCTGATTATCTAGCCTCTTATGCCTTAGCTTAGGTTATACCAACGCTGCTTTATGAGTTGGTTTACACAGAATGGAGCCTATTAAAGGTCGAATATAAGCTAGAGCCTGGGGCATGCATGTATACTAACTTGATTTGTACCAGTATGATTGTGCATTACCTGTCTCTATAGAGATATTTTGACTGGGAGACCGTGTATTAATCATATGGCGTGCTATGGCCTAGTTCTGGTATAGACAAAACTCTGTAGAGTTTAGTTGTCTTAGATACCTATGATATACCATGATTATCAATGTTTTCTCTGGGCATTGGGATTAATGAGGATCTGATATATTTGGCGTTAGCTAGACGTGGCTTTATGGTGTTTTGTGATGTATATACTCTCTGATGCACTGCTGATAGTTGGTGGGTATTGGTTCTTTCCATCCAATTGTAGGGTATCTATTGTATCTGATAAAGGGGTGATTATGATTGTTTGGGTTGGATTGAGATTATGTGATACTTAGGTGGAGAGTGTCACTGCCTATGTTCACTTTGGGCACAATGAGATTATCGTTGCCTAGGTTCACACTAGGCATGATATGACTTTGGAGTTCTTGATCTAGTTAGATTAGTTGAGTGATTGATTGATTGATACATCATATCCCAGATGATGGTCCCCATCATCATTGAGCACCGGTGGTCATGTCTGTAGAGTTCGAGTTTTGGGTGGCACTCCCTGTGGAATTGTGTCTCGGTGGCCTCGACTGTGATGTTAGGTGGTAGATACAGGTTCTAAGGATTGAGTACTGGCTGAGTTTTTGGTTGAGGACCCCATGTTTGATGGTCTGTGGGGCTAGGCCCTATGATTGATACTCTAATGATGATGCACTGCTAGTATGCTAGGGGTTCTTTCTCACGTGGGGGATATGTCCTATCGTTATATTTATGGTCAAACCACTTGGACCTAACTGAGTGTCGATTGGAGACCAGGTCGGAAGACCCTAGGATTAGAGTCCCTAGGTGAGATTTGGGATTCAATTCCCCGTGTGACACTATTTCTAATGGGTCGGGGACACAATTACTATTTAACCATGAATCCACTCACCTATTCAAACCCTGACTTTGCGTGGGTATACCTCCTGGGCTTATGATGGCTAACAGGGCATTTAGGCTTAGACATAGGGCCTCACACCTATGTACAACTGATCCAAATTCTGATGATGTGGAGAGTTGGGCTCTATGATGGTTCTATGAGATTATGTGATTTTCTATTGGTATTATTTATGCGTGCATGTACGTTCTGGGCTTATGGGGGTGTAGTTGGCCTACATGCATAGATACTAGGGCCTTCCTCCAGCGTATAACACTATTCCTCAGTTGGGGGAAGTTTTGGTATTAGCCTATGTAGTATTCATTAGTCTTTATCAATGATCAGTGCTTAGGTTAGTTTAGGATATCATTGTTCTTCACTTCAATTAGTTCAGTAGTGGTTTAAGGGTTCCCAGATATGCTCATGCCGTGATTTGAGTTCGTTTTGCTATACGGTTGCAGTTCTCTTAATATTTGTTATTATATGTTATTATTTTACTCAGTCGATCAATGATGCCTACAGGGTGCATTTTCTAGTGCTCTCCCCTACTTCTGCATCTTCCTATGGTATAGGTATAGGTACGACCCGTGATATCTGAGTTGGAGGACCTTGGGTGTGCTTAGAAGACTTTTGGTGAACCTTGGCAGCTCTAGCTTTGTTGAAGTCTCCTTTGAGTTGATGGCTGTTGTTCGCATTCATACGTCGGTCTTGTATAATAGAGTTTGGTATTTATAGGTGCACTCCTAGTTTTGTATATAATTATGATTATTGATAGATGTATACATGTCTCAACCCAACACAAGGTCCGTGATTAGTGCCGATTGGGCATCGAGACAACCACTAAACCGGATTTCCATTTATACTACCTAGAAAATTTATCAAAATTTTGGCAGAGTTTTCTCTGTTTCACTTACTAGCCTCACCTACAAACAGCGAACCCACCAACAACAAACATCACTATACATACATACATATATATATATATACGGGCTGACAAGGTCACCGCTGCAGCAGAACCGCCCAATAAACATATCATACAAATGAAGCCACACCAACATAGTTCCCACACCCACATGTATCCACAAACCTCTAAACACAAAACTTAATCATAGGACGGGATAGGGCCCGTCAAACCCTCAAATATATACAAATGCAAAATACAGAAAATACATTTACAAGTATATACCAAACGATTTGCTCTTGATGCAAAGGGAGCACGTTAACGACAGACAGAGATCCTAGGCAAATGGTTCTCTAACTTGTACGCCGATACCTACAGGTATGAACGCAGCCCCCCCGAAGGAAGGGGGTCAGTACGAAAAATATATCGAATATGTAAAGCAAAAAGTATGAAATGTAAGTGAGAGTAATAGTCCGGATAAAATATATAAGTCAAACCTGTATGAAAACATCAAAATATTTTTTTATTTAAAACATCAAAATAATGCATATTGGACGGGAACGATGGCGACCTCCAAACTCGTGCCATACCACAGCATAACACTAGAAGTTTCAAACCTCTAAAATTTCCCACAAAAATCCCAACTATAACATGGATGAGCCATGGTGACGGGGCCATGTGCTCATGTCATAGGATAGGTGAGCCGAGGTGAAGGGGCCAGAAACTCACGTATCATAGGTCATCATGCCCGTCATATAAGTGAACCGTGGCAAAGCGACCACGCGTTTATGTGGGCTAGGGAAAAGGGGCCAAGCACCCACATGTCATGATGCCAACATATCCCAAGCCCAGCTCTTTATTCCTCCAAAATAAGCAAAGCCGACCCATGGGAAAACCGACCCGCCTATCCAACCTACTTCGGAACATATATATATATATATATACATATAGTTATACACAGGCACGATAATAACCAACTCAGGAACTGGTGAGCGAAACCAAAAATGGCATGAATAGAGTCGTGAGAATCACATGCATGAAAACTAGTTTCAAAAACTTAGTAATACACAGATTGTTCACATTGCGGGTTCTACATATCAAGAATCAAAATATAAATGTTAGTTTTATGAAAGTCCCAAGGAGTGGACGTAAGACATG
>JAOTQJ010105605.1:0-11319 GCA_025642045.1 Solanum sejunctum | reverse complement strand
TACACCCAGTCATATGAGACAACAAAGTGAGGCTCGAGAGGAGTCTTTATCACAGACATCTCCAACTCCTCAAGCTCCTGATGAACTCAAGAATAGTGAAAATCCTCCAGAACCACCTATTCATGCTTCAATGCAAGATTTCGGAAATGCAGTTCAACTACTTACTCGCATAGTTACTGGGCAAAGCCAAAAGCAAGAAGGTTCAATTGTGGGTAGACGTGGGGCAAATAGGACAGCTGGCATAAAGATACGTGATTTTCTTAACTTGGACCCTCCATCCTTCACTGGGTCTGATCCTAATGAAGATCCCCAAAACTTCATTAATCAGATTTAGCACACTTTTGATGTTATGCATATCAGTGGTACAGAAGCAGCTGAGTTAGCAGCATATCGGTTGAAAGGTGGGCTATATTATGGTATAAAGTGTGGAGGCAGTCTAAAAATATAGATTCACGCCCGACTACTTGGGAGGAGTTCAAACAGGCCTTTCTTGACCAATACATGCCATTGGAGATCCGAGAGGCCCGTGCAGATCAGTTCCTAAATCTCCACTAGGGGAATATGAGCGTCAGAGAGTATAGTCTGCAATTTTATTCTCTATCTAGGTATGCTCCTAATGTGGTTGCTACTATAGCAGACAGAGTTCATTGATATGTGGATAGATTGGATACATATCTGGTCAAAGATTGTACTATTGTTATATTAAACAAAGATATGGATATAGCAAGAATGCAAGCTTTTGCACAAAAATTGGAGGATCAGAGGCAAAGAAGAAGGACACAGGAGTTAGAAAGGGCACAGTCCAAGAGGAGAAGATCTTCAGGGCAGTTTACACCATCCCAAAGTGAGTTTAGGCCTCGGTTTTCAAACAGACCGCCTAGGCCATCATTCTCTTATTCTGTAGCCAGTGCTCCACCGCAGATCCAGGGGTCTAGAAGTAATTAGTTTGGTCAACAAGGTGAGGGACAAGGTTCCCGAACAACAGAAGGATCTTCAGGCCACTTGATGACTCCTAGGCAGCCCTGTAAGTAGTGTGGAAGAACTCATCCAGGTATATGTCATTTTGGGACAGATGTTTGCTATTGGTGTGGTATGCCAAGGCACATGATAAGGGATTGCCCAAAGAGACATATGGGTGGTATGTCACAACCTACTGGGTTAGCTATTACATCATCATCATCAGTTCCTCTAGCAGATAAGGGCCAGCAAGAACCTATGGGTCGTGGTAGAGGTACGAGAGGGGCCGCTAGCTCTAGCGGGGTCCAGAATCGCATTTATGCACTGGGAATAGACAGAATTTGGAAGCTTCACCTGATGTGGTCATAGGTACATGGTCCATCTTTTCACATAATGTGTATGCCTTAATCGACCCTGGTTCTATGCTATCATACATCACCCCACTAGTGGCTGGGAAGCTTAAGAGAACACCTAAATTATTGAATAAACCAATTGAAGTGTCTACACCAACTGGTGAATCTATTATGGCTAGAAGGGTTTATTATAGTTGTGTCATAACTGTTTGTGATTGTGACACATTTGCTAATCTTATTGAGTTAGAAATGGTGGAATTTGATGTTATAATGGGTATGGATTGGTTATCTTCTTGCTATGCCACCGTGGATTGCCGAACTAAGAAAGTGTTCTTTCACTTCCCGAATGATACAGTTCTTGAATGAGAAGGCAATGTTGGGCAGTAAAGGGGAAGTTTATCTCTTATCTTAAGGCCCTAGAGATGATGTCCAAGGGGTATGTATGCTATCTAGTTAGAGTAAGGGATATGGAAGAAGAGTCGCCAACTCTTTAATCAGTTCCAGTGGTAAATGAATTTATTGATGTGTTCCTTGATAAACTTCCAGGCTTACCTCGTGAACGAGAAATAGATTTTGGTATTGACTTACTTCTAGGTACTCAACCCATTTTTGTCCCTCGATATAGAATGGCCCTAGCAGAGTTGCATGAATTAAAGGAACAATTGAAAGACTTATTGGAGAAAGGTTCTATAAGACCTAGTGTGTCTCCTTGGGGTGCACCAGTGTTATTTTTATGCAAAAAGAATGGCCACTTGAGAATGTGTATTGACTATCGACAATTGAACAGGGTGACAATTAAGAATAAATACCCCCTCCCCAGGATTGATGATTTATTTGATCAGTTGCATGGTGCCAAATGTTTTTCAAAAATTGATCTGAGATCAGGGTATCACCAAGTGAGGGTGAAGGAGCAAGATATACCTAAGACTACTTTCAGAACATGGTATGGTTACTTTGAATTTCTTGTCATGTCATTTGGGCTAACGAATACACAAGCAGTTTTTATGGATCTGATGAACAGGGTATTTAAGCCATTCTTGGATGTGTTCGTGATAGTGTTTATAGATGACATTTTGGTATACTCAAGGTCAGAAGAAAATCACGCAAATCATTTATGACAAGTGTTACAAGTTCTTCGTGATCGACAGTAGTATGCCAAGTTTTCTAAATGCAAATTTTGGCTAAACTTAGTGGCATTCTTGGGTCATATTGTGTCTGAGGAGGGAATAAGATGCTGTGAAAGATTGGCCAAGGCCAACAACGCCCACAGAAGTTTGGATCTTCCTAGG
The DNA here is from genome assembly GCA_025642045.1 of Solanum sejunctum. Taxonomy (NCBI): domain Eukaryota; kingdom Viridiplantae; phylum Streptophyta; class Magnoliopsida; order Solanales; family Solanaceae; genus Solanum; species Solanum sejunctum. Next base: position 8,720 of record JAOTQJ010105605.1, on the reverse strand, counting down.
TTTGGCAGGTTATTACAAAAGGTTTGTTGAAGTTTTTTCTTCCATTTCTGCACCTCTAACAAAGTTGACACATAAGGCAACCAAGTTCCAATGGAATGATGCATGTGAAAGGAGCTTCCAAGAACTGAAAAATAAGCTAACTTCTACACCTGTGTTGGTACTTCCAGAGGGCACTGAGGGGTATGTTATGTATTGTGATGCTTCAGGAATTGGCTTAGTATGTGTGCTGACATAATATAGCAGGGTAATTGCTTATGTATCCAGGCAGCTACGACCACATGAGAAGAATTACTAAACTCATGATCTTGAACTAGTAGCGGTTGTCTTTGCTTTGAAAATATGGTGTCACTATTTGTATGTGGTTCACGTTGAAATATATACTGATCATAAGAGCCTACAATAAACATTTAAGCAAAATGATCTAAATTTGAGACAACAGAGATGGCTAGAGCTGATAAAGGAATATGATGTTGATATATTATACCATCCGGGGAAGGCAAATGTGGTAGCTGACGCTTTGAGTCGTAAGGCGGTTAGTCAAGGGGTGGCTAAGGATCTATGTCAACTAGCCACTTTGGGAGTTCACCTTCTTGAAACTACAAAGGAAGGGGTAATTGTACATAATGCAGCGACGTCTTCATTGGTAATGGAGGTGAAAGCAAAATAGTTCAAGGATCTAATTCTACGACAAATTAAGGAAAAGGTGAGTCAGAGTACGATAAAGGGCTTTGAACTTACACATAATGGAGTACTTTACTGCCAAAACAGATTCTGTGTGCCTAATGTTAATATGTTGAGAAAGAGGATAATGAAAGAAGCCCACTATTCCCAATATTTCATCCATCCAGAATCAACTAAGATGTACCATGATCTAAAAGGAGTGTTTCGGTGGGAAAGCATGAAAAAGAACCTTACAAAATTTGTAGCTCAATGTCTAAATTGTCAACAAGTGAAGGTAGAACATCAAAAGCCAAGAGGTTACATATAATGTATAGAACTTCCAACTTGGAAGTGGGATATGATCAATATGGACTTTGTTACCGATTTACCTCGCTCATTTCAGAAGTATGACTCTATATGGGTAATAGTTGACAGACTCACATAGTTTGCACATTTTCTACCTATTAGGAGTGATTATACAGCAGAGGAGTATGCCAAACTTTACCTCAAGGAGATAGTTAGGCTACATGGAGTTTTAATCTCTATTATATCAGATCGAGGGGCTCAATTCACTGCAAAGTTTTGGAAGTCTTTCCAAAGGAGTTTAGGAACGAAGTAAATTTGGGCATAGCATTTCACCCACAAACAGACGATCAAGAAGAACGCACCATTTAGACACTCGAAGATATGTTGTGAGCTTGTGCATTGGATTTTAAAGGTAGTTGGGTGGACCATTTGCCCCTTATTGAATTTGCTTATAAAAATAGTTATCATTCAAGTATCAAGATGGCCCCTTCTGAAGCTTTGTATGGAAGGAAGTGTAGATCTTTAATTGGATGGTTTGAAGTGGGTGAAACTATCTTACTTGGGCCAGATCTAGTATACCAAGCTATGGAAAAAGTTAAGGTGATACAGCAACGGCTATAAATAGCTCAAAGTCATCACAAATCATATGCGGATGCTAGGAGGAGAGGGCTGGAATTTTCAGTACGAGATTGGGTATTCTTAAAGGTTCTCCAATGAAAGAGGTTATGAGATTTGGTAAGAAAGGAAAACTAAGCCCATATTACATAGGGCCTTATAAGGTTAGTAAGAAGATCGGGCAGGTTGCATATGAGCTAAAGTCACCCCAAGAGCTTTCTATGGTTCATACGATTTTTCATGTATTAATGCTTCAAAAAAGAATAGGTGACCCATCCCATATCACTCCTATTGAGGACGTGCAGGTTACAGAAGATCTCACTTATGAAGAGGTACCTGTTGCTATTTTGGATTATCAGGTTAGGAAGATGAGGAATAAAGAAATAGCTTCAGTGAAAGTACTTTGGAGAAATCAGCAGGCAGAAGAGATGAGTTGGGAGGCCGAGGATGCGATGAAGTCAAAATACCCTCATTTGTTTGAAGTTAAAGAGGATTCCCAACATGTAGAATTGGAACACTAATAGGTACGTGTGGTTGAATAATTAGTGTCTTGTTAAAGATTTATTTAAATAAAGGTTTATACTTCGTCAAGTTACCTAATTGTGCTAATATTCGAGGATGAATGTTCCTAAGAGATGGAGGATGTAACACCCCACATTTTACATGTACTAATAGTATGGGAATAAATCTTGATATTGTTTGATCAAAATAGCTTCGACTTTTGAAAGTGCTTGATTCTCGTGTTAATGGCTGATACGGGTGTCTAGTGCTTATGAGGGCCTTGTGTATATGCATTTTATGTTAAATTAAGGATATCACAACTCTAAGGAAAGTAAGAGAATTGAGATGTTTGTATGAATTAATAATCTTGTAGGTGATTCATCTACTTGCTTAGATTGAATTGTTAGCTAAGCGGAGACGAGGTTCGACGTTATTTTGTCCAAGTTCGATTACAGATAGAATCTGTTTTAAGGGTGTAATTTTATCCCATGTTTTACCATCACAAATGGACTTTATTTTCAGTCCAAGAAGAATGCAAGAGGAGCCCAAGTGTAACACAAACTACTTGGCCATTTGGACCAAAAACGGATTAAGGAGGAAGCTGAAAATTGGCAGCCAAATCCATTAGAATTTAATGCCCATTTTGGTCCAATTTTGGGGAATTAATTGCTGAATAATAAGCCTAAGTATATGAGATAATTGTTGGTCAAGCTGTCAAAGAAATTTCGTCCAAATAGCTTTATAAAAGGGGTCAAAATAGTCCCCCAAACATTCTGCACTTACACAGAAAAACAAAAAAAAATAACTTTACTCTCTAAGTTATCTCTCAACATTTCTTGACCCTAAGCAGCAGACAAAGGAAATTCTAGGGTTTTAAGGAGTTTATAAACCTTGAAGATAAAGATAAGTAACTATATTTGTGTATTTGGTATGATTCCTTCATGAAAATCAAGAAGTAAATGATGGTGTGCTTTGCTGGAAATTCTAGACAGCTTATGTCCAGAAAATTGCTGCACTCTTTTCTTTTGATTTAATGATTTCTAAACGGTTTGTGGGATTTATTATGAAGCAAATTTGATGTTCTTAACATGATTTGAGTTATGGCATTTCCCTAATGTTGCTGCCCAGATTTTGGTTGCATTTATCATATGAGTTTTATTGTGCCATCTTAAGTGTGATGTTGGTTGGAAATTGTGAGTTGTTTGATTTGAAGCTATTGGCTCATGTCCTCAATAAATTCCTGGGTGATGTTACAAGATTGCATTATCAATTTTGGTAAGTTCAAATGTTGTTGAAATAGCTTGGTTAGAGTTGGAAAAGGTTTGGAGTTGTCATCGTCGAAACGTAGCAAAGGGGGGAGTAATGTTATGTTGTCTATTTGTAAGTTGTGTAGAATTGAAGTATGTTATTCCACGACTTACCCATGATTTGGGACTGGTTTTGAACTATATTAAGACTGATTTCAATGGTAAAATCATTGGAAATAATTTTGGTAAAGTTAAAACAGTTTTGGGATGGTTGACGTCGAAGTATTGTGCAAGGGTATAATGTTATGTTGCTTGTTTGTATGTTGTGAAGAATTATTGTGTGTTGTGTTTTGCGGACTATTGTGGGACTGCTAAGGGACTAAAAATAAGATATACATGACATGTACATAAGAATAGTTGTTATAAAATACACTTATAAGTGAAAAGGTTGAAGAAATATCTTTGCATCACTAATTGAAAGCTTGCTGTCCGGATGATCATTTTTATGATATTGGATTGCCTAGAAGTGTTGTGTTGCTGCTAATACTAGTTTTATTGCCTAGTATGGTATACATAAATATTTGAGGGAAAGGCATCCACTCCAAGATAGTAACAAGGTCATACAATGAGGTATGTAAGGTTACTTGATTTCGTATCATTTGGCATGAAATATAGATCCTTTGGTAAGTAAAGGCATTTATCTACTCCAACTTGACAAGAAGCCATGTATCCACTCTTTCACATGCTTATATGCTCCTATATTTAGTTCCCTTAAAGTTTATATACATACATAGATACCAAGTACATAAGTTCTTATTGCTAAACAAAGTTCATGAGTTGTTTCATTTCATACGCATTTCGTTGCTTATGTAACATACTCTCTTCAATGCCATGTTGTCTTGAATGTTTATTTTCATGTTATATATTGCATATACATCCCAAAATCTCCAATATTATGACCACTAAAAGGATAATTTAAAGGTAATTGAAAGATAAAGTATACAGTTTTTGATAGGTGGTAGCCTGAGGTGTTGAGTATAACCTAGCCAGGGACGATCCTATCAACAGGGGGTAGCCCGAGGGGTTGAGTATAACCTAGCCATTCGAATACATTTTCACCACTGATCAATTGGTCATTTACAGTTTATGATGTGCACAGACTATACAGTAAAGGTAAAGCAATATAAAGAATATAAAGTATACGATCCCGAAGATATCCAAAGGTGGTCACTTATTCCATATCAATGCATAGTTTCATTTGAAGTTGTTTCTTCATATACAGTATTTCATGACTTACATACTCAGTACATTATCTCATACTAATGTCCCTTATGAGGTACCTGCATTTCATGCTACAGGTACAGGTGCTAGTAGATCTCCCCAGTAAATTCCAAGATTTTCAGCTGTTGTCACCAAGCTCCAGGTTGTTCCGGAGCTTGTATGTATCTAAAGTTTATATGCTTGTACTATGTGGTGAATCGAGGAAGGGCCTGTCCTGACCCTTATCAGATACTCTTTTATTTAAAGGCTTTATAGACTACGTAAATTGAGCTATGGTCATGTTTGGTACTTACGACACAGTGACCCCAACGTCCTAGTCATATGCATTTTCTTTGGGGCGTGTATCACTGTTTACTTGCATACAAACATGTTGAATATAGAATTTCTTTATAAAATGTATATAAAGTGCATAAGTACAAGTTGGTTATCTCGAGCCTTATCGGCGACGGGTGCTGGTCCGCCCTAACGGGATTTGGGGCGTGACACTATGAAGCCCAGGTACGGGCCATAGAACTTTGTACGGACCATAACCTCGTTCATAATGCTTGCCGAATCTAGTTTTTCTATTTTATTTCAAACTTGTATTTAGTTATTATAAATAGCTTTTTTAAAAAATTTTAGGGAGAGAACGAAGAGAGCAGTATAGAGAGGCACCCAAGACACTTGAAAAACAACTTTGTGATTTTTTGTGAAGAAATTGGGATTTCTTGTTCTTACTCTATCATTGTAAGTGCTTAATTATATTATCCTACATTATTATTCTTACATCTATAATGATTATGCATAGCTAAATCCACAACTAGGGTTATGGGAACCATAAAGAACTAACTAGGTAAAATTAGATAATCTGTAATTCTTGAAAAGTCTACATACATATATTGATTAATTCTCTTTGTTTTGATTGATTTTTAATAGTGACCAGCATTAGAACTCTCATAGTTATTACGGACTGGATCAAAGTAGTAATGAATGGGAAAAGAGATTAATTAACAAGATTCAATGTGATCCCTCTCATCTAATCAACCAAACTGGATCAAGGGGAGGTTGTATTGGAATAATAGATAAGGGATAATAATGTCACACTGCTAGAATGGATCAAATCACCTAGTGAAATTTATCTCTCACCTAGATCAAAGGGATTGGTAAACTTAACTTACCATTTTACATGCAACACACTAGAAAATTGTGATTATCTGTTAATACCAAGTTAGAGAATCATGGGAAGCACAACACCCTAGTTACTCTTCTCACTGGTTTCACAACACTAGCTCTAGTTTAGGTTTGCTTTATGCAAATTACAACCCCCCCTTTCAGGACATAAGTAGGTTTATTCACTTGACTTGCTTGTAATTACTCTGAGCCTAGCATATTTCCTATTAGATTCGACTTTAACCTTGGTTAGGTTATATCTCTTGACAACGACTGCTTAAACCTTCAAAAATGAAGTGCAGCTTGGGCGACATCAAGATTTTGGCATCATTGCCATAGGATACGGTTAGATTGATTTAGTTTTAGTAATTCGGGAATTAATCCTTGTTTCTCTCATTTTATGTTTTTGCTATTTTTGTTTTGTTTCAGCGTGCAGGTGTAGGGTATACATAACACTCAAAGTTGAGGCATACCCTTGACTCTATTTGACCCTGAGATCTAGAAGACACTAAGAAAAATGACCAGAACAATGCAAACAATATTTTAAATAAGGCAGTGAATGTTGCACTGAACTAGAACAATGACAATAATCACCCACCTCCACTTAAGGATGTTAATCCACCAACAGCTAACAAATGGAATCAATATTGGCCTGATCCTTTTGTGATGTATGTCACTAGAGCTATTATGTTACCTCCATTATCGGATGACACAAAGTTCATCATTTCGAGTGGGTTACTTCAAATGATGAAAAATCACGGGTTATTCGCAGGCCTACCATCAGAAGATCCGCATAACTATCTAAACAACATTGTCTTTATCTGCAAGAGCATTATGGTAAGCCAGAACCTGTCCATGGATATTGTTGGGCTCTGTATCTTCTCATTATCTCTAACAGATAATACAACACTATGATTATCCAAGCTCCCATAGAGTTTAACCACCATCTGGGTAGAACTGCAAAAAGCCTTTTTAGAAAGGTTCTTTCCGAGGTCAAAGAAGCTAAAGCTGAAGAACCAGATTAATATCTTTGAGCAATTGCCTAGTGATTTGATCAGCACCACATAGGAGAGGTTCACAAAGTTCCTGAGGAGTGTATCACACCACAAGATTGTGGATGATGCCTTAGTGGACATTTTTCGGTAAGCCTTGGATGAAAATAGCGAAGTTGTTACTAATACTATCATGGGAGGTTCATTTTTAGATCATCCACTTTCAGTGATTGCTAAAAAGTTGGAGAAAGTGGTCAAGACAAATCATGCATGGGGGACTAGAGATAAGTCAACAACTAAAAGCTCTTTCTCGATCAGTGTTTCAGCGCAAGCAAAGATAAATAAGGAAATGATGTAAAAGCTTACTCGGATTACTACCAATGTAGAGTTGTTAATGAAGCAAAACCAAGAATGTGAGAATGCAGTACCATATCAATCACGAGCAGCTATGTACAAGGAGCCTTACTATGAGGAGGAGACCTGCTTCGTCACTGATCAGATGGTAGGTTTTCGGACCAATTCCCAAAGGTCCGATAAAGACTATTTATGACAAGGTCAAGGAAACCAAGGTTGGAACTTTAACAGGGATGTCGGTTTTAGAGTCAACAATCGAGGAGATTACTATGACAGGAATAGGGGCTAGGATATAGATACTAATTAAGGACATAAAGATGGTTAAAGAAATGGTCCATATATACCCCCACATAATCACGATTTTGGTACTGGTAGTTCTCGAATTAAGGAGCTATTCGATTGACTATTGAAGAATGTTGACGCTTAGGGTGGGACCTTGAAGGGGATGAAATCTGATATCTCCAGTATTAATCAAAAAATTGAGTCTTATTATGTTGCTATCAGTTAGATGGAACAATAGATTAGTTGAATATCAACTCAATTAAACCAACATCAGAAAGGAACATTGCCCAATAATATAGTTTAGAACCCAAAGAATGAGGGATACTGCATGACAATGACTATACATGGTAGCAAACAGACCATTGACCTTTCGATTCTAGGTGATAATGATGATATTCTTAAGGAGATGGTTGAGAGTAAGGATGCAGAGACTATAGATACTCGTGCAAAAGATGGGGTAAGTGATGCAGTAGTGATGCCACAAAAGGTGAAACCCATCCCTAGACCTCCCTCTTCTTTCCATCAGTGACTTAAAAAAGGAGGAAGGTAAATTTCAACACTTCATCCCCATGCTAAAGCAACTCTCCATCAATATTGTAACAACCTCGAAACTTGCCAACTTAAGTGGGAATAGTGTAAAAAGAAAGGAAATTGTGAGTACAATTGTTTTAATATATATATATATATATATATATATATATATATATATATAGAAATAATAGTGTTAATGGGAATTGTGGTTGGCCGACACCCTCAACTTCTTTTACCAAAGTTAGGCCACTATATTTTATATATATTATTTTTGGTTAGTGTGTTTTGGTTTTTTTATATTATATTATTTAAGTTGATCCTCTAATAAATTGCTAATCTTGTAGGAAGCGTTCCATGCATATATATATATATATATATTGGTATGCCTTTTATGTAGTGTGCTAAGAGGGAAAAGAAATAAATAGACAAAGAGCGATGAACAAAAAAAAAGAAAGAAATATTATTTGCTTAATAATATTTTGAGAGTTTATTAGTTGAAGGGAGATATTTTATTGTGCGGAGCTTCAACAATTTTATTCTTGTAAGTTGCTCCTATTTGTTAAATCTTTTATAAGATATTTTATATAAATGAGTTTATTTTTGTGTACTTTTAAGTACTTTATTATGAGAATATTATTTATGATAGGGTAATGTATTGCTGAATAGTATGTTAATATACATAAATGTTCCGTAACAAATTGGTCACAAAAATATAAACTTTCAACATCTTTTAGTTAGTGTTATCTTTCATGTCAAAACATAATTAGTAATATCATATTTGTTGGATTTCAAATTTAGTAGC
>JAOTQJ010105575.1:0-11321 GCA_025642045.1 Solanum sejunctum | reverse complement strand
GGAACATAATTCCCAAGTTGTCTCTCAATTTGATTATCTTCTTTCTTATTTAGCTAGTGTTTATTTATGTTCTTCATTTTTAATCTAAACCCCTCCCCCCCTCCCATTTTAGAGAATATAGTGATTGACACTTGAAATGATTGTTTGTGGATCAACATAGTCAAGCCTGTTATTCCTTGTAGATTTGACACTAACCTTTAATTAGGTTTATTATTGATTGTGACCGCTTTGTTATTGGAGTGTGAACGTAAAAAATTATGGCACCATTACTGGGGAATTACGGCTATGTTCTTGACTTGTTTTCACTAATAGTAATTCAAGTGTTACTTTTGAGGTTCTCTTGTATTTCACTCCTATTTTTTTTTGTTTAGCGTTTTTTATAGGTATCCAAGGGAGAGTACGTCAAGATTCAGCTCAAGCAAGAAAATCTAGGTTGATAATCATAATAGATGAACAAAAGCTCGTCATCACAGGTGATTTTTTTGAATCATTGTAGCGTCATGTCCTATTTTATAGGCCGGAGTTCAAAGACCCTCAAGCGCATTAGCAGAACTTAATGCAAAAATTGAGGGTTATGCTTGGAATAAGGCACCTAGCATAGGATACCATAGCTCTTCAGACTTTTCACATGACTATTAAGTACGAAGCTGCGGAATGGTAGCCTAACCTCCCACCAAACATTTGCTCTAATTGGAGAGAAGTGCAAAGAATCTTCCTCATGAACTTTTATAAGGAGCCTAACAATCATCGACTACTTGATATGATCGTTCACTTTCGATGAGTTCCAAGAGAGTCTTTGGGTGCAACTTGGGATAGATATAAAGAGTGTTTGAGGACGGGGCCGAATCATGGTTTACTAGATGATGAACTAGTTGCAAGCTTCTATAGAGCGCTGAGCTCCGAACAACAAATCCATGCCGATGCCCTATTTGGGGAAGGCTGTTGGGCATTTTTTAGGCAGACATTTAATGAAGTCACTAAGTACATGGACAAACTATTTGCAGTTAGCCAAGTGTACCAATCATATAAGGACCAATCGGTTGCTACTAGTAGTGCATTAAAAGAAGGCTCTAGTAGCACAAAAGGAATGGTGTAGTCAGTTTGATCAAGCTACCACATCAATAACGGGTTATAAAAAAACTGAGTATTCTTGAACAACTGATGAAGAAAGTGAATGAGCAAGAGGAAACGCTTCAAGAAATTAAGTTTGATGTCATCAAGGTCAATTACAAGGTTAATAAACAAGTGATAGCAATTCAAAAGATCAATGGCCGAGTTCAGCGGGTCTCTAAATAGTTGGAGCATATTCAAGAAGATTGGAGGAGAGATTATAAAAGTAGTGATGAGAATCTATCAACCCATGAGGAATTTTGAGTACTCATGATGATAGAGTCAAGCCACGATGTTTTACAAGATACTTTTTGTGAATCAACCCAAGTATCTTTTAAGTTTTTGGATTGCGTTGAGTTTTTTTTTATTGTTATAGTTACTAGGTAGTAGAATGATGTTTATTTTGAGTGTTAAAACGCTGAATTAGTGGGTTAGTTTTGACATTAGTATTTTGAAGTTTAGTTTGAAGGTATAGAGTAAGAATTGAAGATTTGAAGAAAAATTGCATGTAGTAGCCTTTATGAGCAAGCCTATGAGTCATAATGCATACTACAACTCGTAGTCATGCCTTGTAGAGGAAAATAATAGGGACCTAGAATAGTCACACACACTATGAGCTAACATTACAATTCTTGGGGTCCTCTTCAAGTTATAAGTGGGGTTCGCAGTGCCTAGGTATAAAATCTAATTTTCTGAAGTGTTGGAGTTTGCTACTACGACTCGTAGTTGGGGTTTTGTAGCCCCCAAAACCAAAGGTTTTACAGTTGACCCAATTTGGTATATTAGGGATAAAATATTCATTTGACCCCTTATTTTTCTAATTTTTAATGATTCCTTCTCCCAAAAATTTTCTCGCACCATATCTCTTACTGTTCCAACACCAATTCCATCAACCCCATTGGTTTCTGAAAAGTTTTTCCAGTTAACCCATTCACTAGGGTTTTGGCTCCCTCATATTTCTCTCATTGCATCTAGTTGGTCTTCATTTGCTCATTTGTTAAGTTTTCTTGGTTGAATTTGGTACACTCATGTTATGATCTTAGAATAATGTTGAACGAGTGTAAAGTTTTTAATTATAGTGAGTATACCATGAGAAAATGATTGTACACGCATGAGAATTAGGGTTTGGGTTTGTTAAATTCCCTAGCATAATTTGAAATTATATGACTGCTCTGGTTGGGTTGTTGTAATATTGGCATGTTAATCATATGAGTTGAATACATGATTTTTGAGTGATCAAGTGCAAACTCATGTCTAGATTGAAATTTGGGGATATTGGTGTGTGTTCAAATATTCAAATTGATGATACCTTTGTGTGGATTTGATGTGAACTCTTTCTTAATCTCCATTGATGTGTATTGTTATTAATGATTATGAGGGGGAGATTAGTTGATCTTGGGTATATCTTGAACGTAATTTGGAATTGTTGTTCGATTGTGGGATGACGGTTGATTGCATTGACATGATTCATAATGGGGTTAACTGTGTGTTTGTGATAATGTGCTGCTTTGATTTTTTTTAGTTTTGTCAATCAAATCATCCTTGTTTCTTGTGGGAACATTACTAGTACTACAGGTGCCTTCTGTTTTCTACTATGAGAATCCACTATGAATCATAAGTCACCCTACGAGTCGTAGTAGCCCCTCTTAGGAGGCAACAATCACCTGTGGCTTTTTTACCCTTACCATACGAGACCAACCTATAACTCATGGTGTCTACTATGAACCATAGTGAGTGACTCATTGGACCTACCTTGTTCTGAGTTATATTCCCTGCTACGAGCCCAAGATATGACACATAGGTCAACCTACGAGTCATACCTGAGCCTCATATTTGTGATCAGAATGTTATTGTTAAGGAAACTTAGCACTACGATACTATTGTATGACTCGTAAGTCATTCTATATGTCATACCTATGCATCGTACCTGCAAATCTGTAACTGGTTTAGTGATACCTTTTCTGTGCTTTATTTTCTTAGTTTTTGGTTCTTGTTTCTTTCTGTTTTTCTTTCTTTGCTTGTAATTGGACTATGTATGAATGTGGTGCTCATTATGGTTTTGTAATGAAACTTTTCAGGTCCTATGGCACCGAAGGTTAGAAAATACGTTATTAAAGCTTTGGGTCGACGATTGAGGGATGACCTATCATATGATAAGCAATCAGAGGGATCTGTGGAGGTCCACAGAGTCTGGATAGACCCCAAGGTAAATGTGCCTCAAACGAGAGCCAGAGTTGCACTGACTCTGATGGAGGTTACTAGTTCCTCCCAGTCTGACGAGGAGGGCAATGAATACGAGTCGGGTAGCAGGCCCTCACACTCAATGATAGGTTCACAGGAAGAATCTAAGACTTCTCATGATGCTACAGAGTCAAAGCCCCTAGTTGACCTATTAGTTTCCTCTACTGATCCTAGAAATATCAGATGGAAAATTAAGGGCATGAAAGTTATCTATGACAAGGGTTGGAACTAAAAGGACAAGGAAAGCCTATTCAGAAATTTCACAAGGAGTTGAGGCTCGACAACTCTAAATTGAGTAGGGTTTCGGACTTGGAGGCAGAGATCAACCGTCACAGGCTTGGATGGCTATCATAGAAGTTGGTCAAGTATGCCCCATATCTAGTCCAGGAATTTTATGCCACCTAGTATACCACTATTCTCCAAGATTTTCCTAGAGGGAAGAAAGCTATAGAGTGGCTGAAGTTGCAAGAAGTTCTAGTCTGGGGTAAAATTATTGATATTTCCGTGGAGACTATTAGGAGGCTTCAGTTTGGGCCAAACTATAGAGTGCCTTGTTCCATTTTAGAGTATGCTGATAGAATTGCAAAGATGAGAAAAGTGGTGATCGAGAGGAATATGGAGATCAACATCAAGTTGCTTAGGTGGATAGCCAGCAAGATATGCGAGGAGGGTTTTGAGCCTACATAGGTCACAAACCACGCTGATCAAATCATGAAATCCCACCTCTCATTTCGAGCTAAGTTTTGGTGGTCTATTTTTTGTTGGCGCATCAGACCTTATGTTACGAATAATATGATCATCCTAGAGAGAGTTGTACTACTAACTTGCAGTCTGGCAAGCTACAATATTAATTGGGATAGTTGTGTAATGAGGCAGGGATACGTGTCTCCCTTCACTTGGACCCACATATAGAGGCCCTATGCACCATGGATCTAAGCCTGATTAAGGCTAAAAAAATCCTGGTGGCCCTACAACGAGCATCCTCCCCTCCTATTCTAGATCCATTTCCTTTAGAGCCGCAGACCCAAGAGCCAACTCCAGCGACCACCACTTGTACTCTAGTTGCTTCAACACCACCTTGAGCTATTGATACAGAGGTGATGCTATATTTCGATATACCTGCACTAGTATCTCTCGCTATTCAGGTCAACTTTGCAAACTTTCATCTTATGTCTGCTTTTTCTTTCCAAGCATTGGTATGCATGTTAGCAAAGGCAGAGCTGCAGCTGAGTAGGTTAATGATCTAGCTTAATCCATGGTTCTATCAAATTATCCACGACTCAGAGGAGAAGACCAAGGCATACACTCATGAGATGGTATATTAGAAAGTTAGAACAATGGATGCCAGAGTTAATGCTTTTGAGGACAGGGTCTAGAAGAAACACGGGATGCACGGCCTGCTGACATGGTTATTATGACAGAGGCGTTGGCCAGGTTCAAAGTCGACTTGCTGAAAATATTTTTAACTCCAATCGCAGCCCTAGAGGAGGAACAGACGGGTGATGGTATATTTGACTTATTTGATGATCGCCCGCATGCTAATGGGAAGAGGCCCCTCGAGAGTGATAATACAGCCATGTTCCAGAAGAGACCCAAGATTGATGATGAGGTTACAACACTAGAGGAGCAGATTATTGATACGGTGGTATAAGAGTCATTAGCAAAGGCATCTCTATAGAGAAACCAGGAGCAAAAAATAGCACGACGAGCCAGGAGCTCAGGTACAGCTATAGCTCAGACCACCGTAGAGGAGATTGGACCCTAGGAGCCCCAAGACCCCTAGGATCAAATGGATGCCGGTGCTTGAGCACGATCAGTTTGATATTTTTGACCCCCATCCTTAATTGCTATTTATGGATAGTTTGTTCCTTTTAGACAATATTTTCTTTATGTTGGTTTTTGGATATTCTTAAATGTTTTGTGTCGAATATTGTTTTTTAATTATGTTTTGGGTGATTAGTTTTTAAATTATTGATTTTTGGTTTATATATATAGATATGTGTTTACTTTGAGGACAAAGTATTTTCTTTTGGAGGGGTATGGGAAGTTATGGATTAGAGTAAAGTCTGATTAGCCTTGAGTCCATAACTTTTCCTATTTTTGACACTACGTTTTTCTTGCCGCATTTTTTTTCCTTGTGGATGTTTTAATTTCCATTGAACCAACAAATTTAGGCAGTCTAGATAATTTGTAGATATATAGTAGTTACTATCTTTTACCATATATAATCTTAAAATGCTTCTTGAATGTTTTCAAAATTCGATACCTTAAAATTTTTTTGAGATTGCAGGTTATTATTGCAATCCTGTATACGATTATTGGCAATATTTGTTCTGATAAAAAGAAGGCGAGTTGGCGAGTTAATGCTTGCAACATGACCTGTGAGTCTATGATTGATTATGTATGCGATGCCATTTGTGTGTGAGCTTATTTTGTCACATTCCTGTATTATGTATGGACTCAGAACTTGCCTTATTACTCTAAGATTGGACTGGTGATATGGTTGATTTAGGATCTTAGGCCATTGTTCTTTTAGTGATCACAATTTTGCCTGAATGACCTACTAAATGTGATAGTTGATCCCTTGTTCCAAATATTTGAGCTTTTATATACTTGTTCTTTCTTGACACTTAGCTTGCCTACCCTTGTTTTCTGAACTACCTTGATATTTGACCCTGGTCTATCCTTGAACATATGAACGTCGATTGTGGCTAAAAGCCTAAGTTGTAGGTCGCTACAAATATTGGCCCTGGTTTGGAGAATAGATATTATGTACTTCACCTCAGGCTAACAACCTAAGTATGTTGACGGTGGCCTTTATTGTGGTAAAGTAATGAAAAGCGGGCGGTCAGTTGAGAAAGAAAAAAAGAAAAGAAAATTCATATGTTGGGTTAGAGAAAGAAAAGAAAGGTTGCCTTGGAGTGAAGAGAATAAGAAAATGAGTTAAAAAATATGGCACAGCTGAAAAAGAGAAAGAAATCACCGAGGAAAAGTTTGAAAAGGAAGAATAAGGGTGGATTTAATGAAAATGGTTGAGTTATGGAGGCAAGAGTGTTGAAAAATATGGTTCAATGATAGCTTTTTGTCACTACTTGCCTATAATGTCATATCAAATCCCCATGAGCCAATGTTACAAGCCTTTTAAGTCCAAAAGTGATCCGAATCCACCTTGACATCAATTCGGAGTTTGAGTGTAGGGGAAAACCTATGGTGTTAGTCATTATACATGAATTTTATTTGTGAGAGTGAGAATGCTTTCTGAGTCCCCGAATTTTGAATGCATTCTGAGTGAGATAGAGGGACTTCTTTTCTGTGAGTGCATTTACACTGCATAATTGGCATGTGACTAGTCCAGTGATTGTGGATTGTTAGTACTCCTTCACTTTTCATAGTTGGATTTCTGAATATATCTTTGTGTTTTGGTTTGCTAGTAGATTTACAATTAGGTTTTGAAACTGAGAGTTGGCACCTAAATTGGAGTTAAAAGATGTATATGCCATTATAGTAGCTACTATGTGTTTCTTATTGTCTACTTAGATTGAGTCATCGTTTGAGGACAAGCAACAATTCTAAGTTGAGGGTGTTGATGTACTATCAAAATACAACACACTTACTGCCTAAAATATGGGATTTTGGAAGTTCTTAATGAGATGTTTTATGGTTTGTATGTATTTTTGTGTTTGTTATGTAGAAAATATAGGTTGGCATGATTTTGGGAGAAAAGTATAGACTTTGCTAAAGTATAGGACATATGAGCCACCCTACAAGTTATAGCCCAAGCTATGAGTCGTAAGGTGCCCTTGTAGCATGAAAGAGTTAGCAAAATTAAGAAACTACATAGTGAAGGTCAACTATACAAGACCACCCTATGAGTCATAAGTCTCATTAGGACTCATATGGGTAGGGTTCGTAGCAAGGAATAGTGAGCCAAAAGTTTGGACCAAGAACTGAAGGCCTAGACTACGAGAGGAGCATACGAGTTGTATACTAAGCAATGACTTATAATAGTGGGTCCCAACATCCAAGTCCAAAATGCAAAGTGATGACTATGAGATCCTGATTACGACTTGTAGGCTATCCTACGAGTCGTACCTACATGATGTACCTACTGCTAGCTGTCTTTTCTATTTAATTTTTAGGGTGAATTTGTAAATAGTATAAATACTTAATGCTAGGGTTTTAGAAAAGAGACTTTTCAGACTTGAATATTGTGGAGATTTCACTTTGAATATTTTGTCTAGAATATTTCTAGGGTTTAGAGTATATTTCAATTTTTAATTGGAAAACCCACTTTGGGGATTTGAAAATGACATTGTACTCATCTTCATTTAATCAAAGCTTGTGGTTTTCAACTTGAAGGGTTTTGTTCTTCATTTCTTTGGGTAAACTCTCAACAATGTCTTTTACATTCATTGTTTATGATTTTTCCCATTCATAGTTTGTAATTTTGCCTTAGCCATGAGTAGGTAAGCACCCACAACTTAGGATTGTGTGAACCATGAGTATTTGACTTGACATAACCTAGACTTTGTGTATTTTTTTTATTGGGGTTTTGCATATATTATTTATTTTCGCTCAACTTGATTGTTGTTTGGTGGTGGCCAACACCAAACCCCACCTACTATCATGATCCCAACCAAAGTAGTGACGAATAGGAAAGAGAAGTAAATGACAGGATTCGATTGATGTGTTCTCATCTAATCAACCAAACATGACCAAAGGGAGGCTGACTACGACAATGGGTAATGGTTAGTTGGCACATTATTGTTGTTGACCAAGTGTTATAGTGAAATTTGACCTTCACCTTCACAAGAGATCTAGAAAAATATAAGTTACCATCCTGCATGCGAATTCCCAATTAGGGTTATATTGTTTAGGGTAATTGAGCCAACGAATCATGGGGAACACAATTCCCAAGTTATCCCTCAATTTGATTATCTTCTTGCATATTTAGAATAACATTTATTGTTGTTCTTCATTGTGAATCTCAACCATCACCACCCCCATTTTAGAGAATATACTGATTGACTCTTGAAATGATTGTTAGTGGACCAACTTAGTCAAGCCCCATATTCCCTGTGTATTCGACCCTAACCTTCGGTTAGGTTTATTACTGACTGCGACCACTTTATTATTGGAGTGTGAACATAACAACCATCAACTAATTAAGGGGTTTGTACCTCAATCAGCATGGGTAGGTGGTGGAAGCCACCAACCAATTGAGGGGTTGACACTTCAATCACCATAGATGGGAGGGTGTGACAACCATCAACCAATTGAGGGGTTGATTCCTTAATCGCCTTTCCAAGGGGTGGCAGGCCTTGGTTTCTATAATTATAGTCTCCTACTACAACTGTAATATGTCTATATAAGCATGTTTACTTTAAGCATCATTCATGGATGCCATATTGTGATATGCTCATCCATTGAATAATTATACATTTCGAATATGTTGCTTATCTCATGTTCATTGCATTGTATATACTTAGTACATTCAAACATACTAACGCATACTTTATGCCTACATGATGTTAACATGTAGGAACTGAAGCTCCACTTGATCATACTCGTCCTCCACATGGCCAGGAATATCTTCAAAGTAAAATTTGGTGAGTCCTCAATTCTAGGGACTATTTTCTTTGATCTTATATTATGAAAAGACTTTCGTTCCTTTGATATATGCTTTTGACTGTGAGGGTTAGCTCAGAAAGTTGTCTTGGCCCCCACTAAATTCTAAGTCTAGAGGTATTATTCGACAAGTTATGTAATGATACTTTGAGCTTTGACTCTGTAGACTATTATATGTTTTTAATCTATGAAAGACTCTCTTAGCCCCTTTATCCTTATTTCATGTTCTCCTATGGTTGTTTACTTGCTTTCGCGACCAAGGATGTGTAATGATATGGTAAAAGGCTAGTTTGGAGTCCCTTCGAGTTCCCCATTCTTTATACCATGTCTAAGCATTAGGTCCAGGTCATGACATATCAGATCTACCTAGTAGAGTTAGCTCAGTAGATATGTACACTAGCTGCATGACAGTCATGATTCCACCCCATGCATTGCATTCATTCATATCATTTACACTGCATCATAATTATACTTGATCTTTTTATCCATTCTTATGCATATGTCGTGTACTATTAGTATAGGTAAGAGGGATTTTTAGTTATTACATGCTTATCCAATTTCTGCTACCCATTTTGCTGAACCTACTGGGTACATTTTGTTGTAGTAACCCCTACTATGTTTCCTCCCTACAGATCGAGCACAGGGACTCCCTCATGGTAGTTGATCTTATTCAAGTGAGGTTTTCTTATCCATTCTATATCACAATAGTGAGGCTCAGACTTTAAGTCACTGTTGTACTATTGACACCTTTTCTTGTTGTTCCTTCCATATCAGAAGTTGTATTTTTTTCATTAGACAGCTTTGTATCTACTCTTTTGCACTACTAAGAAGCTCTTGTACTCATGACTCAAGATTTTATAAAATTAAGTGCTGTCGTTGTTTTATCATCTACTCTTTCATTCTTTAGTCGTGGTCCTATTTTGAGTTATGATATTATTGAATCTAAAATAGATTTTAGATATTAAGATCAAATCTAATATGAATTCCTATCTACCTAAAAAAACTATAATTATAGTCAAAAATTAAAAAATTGTCTCAAGATGAGATTTAAAAGAAAGAAAAACAAAAGAAAAAAAAAATTATCAAGGAAAATTACCATTAATGTATATAACTGAAATTGATTTATTAAATTTTTACTATCCAATTTATAAAAAATTGGAGCATTAAAAATTATGATTAAAAACTAACCATGGTAATTTTAACCTCTACTATCTCCCCTTTGCCAACTATAAAAGATCAAAATAAATAGGGTTAGGTCAATGTAGAAAATATCTATTGGGTAAAATCACTTTATAAGGGTGTTAATTAGCCCAATATCTTGTCGTTCTCTTTAACCCTAACCCTTAGGGGTCATTTGGTTTGAGTACAAGTTATGATGGGATAAGTTATGATGAGATAAGTTATGTTGGGATTGGTAATGATGGGATAAGTTATGCTGAGATTATTTCTTATTGGATGTTTGGTTTGTTGTATAAATTTTAAGAATATGTTGTTTGTTTACAAAAATACTTTTCACTTTATTAGCTTTTCAATGTATTTTTTTTCTTGCTTTTGTTATTCAATATTTATTTTTAAAATATATCTTTCATCATATATAGTTTAAATATTTTTATGTGTACATGTATGAATTTAAAATAGAACGTTCATTTTATTTAATTTAAAAACAGAAGTTTGTTAAAGTAAAAAAGAGTTATGAAAAATCAAAATTTTAAAAAAATAAGAATTAGTCGATAAAAATTCTATTATATAGTGTAATTTTTTATTAGAAAAATATGAAGAAATAATATCATAAAAATAAAGAGTGAAGGTTGTGAATGTTATTATATATTATAGTAAAATAATGTAAATACACATAAATATTCAAAATGAGATATAAAAAAAGGTTTAAAAGGGTACCTTTGTTATTAATGTCTTTTTATCCCATGATAAATTATCCTGCAATTGTTATACTCCCAAAGAAGAGGGATAACTTATCTCGATACTATTTATTAGTACCAGGATAAGTTATCCTGATTTTGTGTTAGACCCCGTAATTAATTCAATCGAAGTAAATTGTTCAATTGGAAAAGTTATGATGAACATGGTGTAATTTAAATTAAGTAAGTTCGCGGTGCTTAATTATAATTGGACTGTATATTTTAAGTTGGAGTCAGGAGTCCTCAATTGGATTAAAATAGAAAAGTTTGAGGACCAAATTGAATAATGGGCTAACTAGGAGCCCTTAGGGTGCAAATTTTAATAAGTGGTATCTATATATATATCCCCCCTTAGTTCAAAAACAAGAAGAACATTTGCTCTTGTAAGCTTATTTATAAACTTTGAAGAAGGGAAGAAGAGAAGGA